>VZRU01019671.1:81826-104671 GCA_013398155.1 Pedionomus torquatus | reverse complement strand
GGTATTTTTTTTGTTTTTTTTTTTCTCTCCTTTTTTTTTTTTTTTTTTTTTTTTTTTTTTTTTTTTCTTTTTCCTTTCGAGAAAACCAGCCCCGATGTAGGGCTGGAAAGACTGGCCAGATACCATTGCCCATGTCCCCCACCTCCGACTGGTCCCGCTCCCGGAGATGCTAAAAGCAACCCCAGGGGCGGGAGTGGGGAAAAAGCACCCCACCCCACCCCTCCGCCTTGAAGCCGGGGTTATTCGGGATGCTCCGACCCGTGGTACCCGGCCAACTCCGGAGCTTTCCCGTACCCGACTTTGCTCAGCAGCGGAGCTGTGGGCGTATTTTTGCAGGAATTTCACTCCCTCTCTTGCCGGGGCTGCATAATGCTCCTCCTTGGGCATTGTTTTGGAGCCCCCAAACCCTTTTCCTTGAAGGCAGGAGCACTGATAGGGCTGAGGAGGCAAGTGGATGCTTTTGGGACATCCTCAGGGATGGGGGCTGGCACGGCACACACATATTCAACAGGTCTGGAGGAGAGAAGAGGGAAGGGGGGTCGTTTCCACGGGGCAGCAACCAGTCCTTGGGCTTTGTCCTTTCCAGTGGTGACATTCACCCCAAGCACTGGCACATGTCTGCCCCACACCCGAGCTGCCAGGTTTGAATCTCACCCCACAAGCTCAGCTGCTATCACTTGCCTCCACTTGCTTTTTTTTCCAGTCATTTCTGAGCCGAGATTTTGACGTTTCCAGGTGATTTTGTGAGTACCCTTTCTTTGGGAAGCAGGGGAGTGCTGCAGGCACACGGCAGAGCAGTGGCACCGATTTCCCACCACTGGCACCAGGTCTCCTCTATCCCATTGCAATCACCAGCATCCTTTGCACTGGTTCTTGCTGGGGATTCACTGCGGAACCTCCCCATCCCCTTTCTCTTCCACTCTCCCTGGTGCCCTTTCTTTCCAGGCTGGTCCACCAGCCTCTCGTGGACACACCAGCACACCACAAGGGTTGTGTACAAGAAGAAAAGTGGGGAATGAATAGAGATGGAGAAAACTGTTGCTATTATTATCTCTTTTTTTTTTTTTTTTTTTTTTTCCTGGGATACTTTTGCAGAGAAGATACTGAAGACTGGAGACAAGAGCAAATATTGCAGATGATGCATTTCTTCACCACAAACCACATTCTTGCCATTCACGGTCCGTCTCCAAAAGGTCACAGAGATGGGTTCATCCTCTCCTCCTCCAGCAGAGTTCCTGTAAAACATACAAATCAAGCAGTTCATATTTTTCAAGCTTCAGGTTGGATGGGACTTCAGAACAGCAAGGGAACACTCTCAGAAGTTCAAAATGAGAGAAAAACCCCACCAGATGCCAGGAAAGTTGAAGTCCCATTTCTCCAGATGACTGTGGCAGTAGTTGACATTTTCAGCATGGTGACATTTCAGATTTTCAACATACTTTTGAAAGGAAGATGCTCTGCAAACATGATGTCTCTGTTCCTGTTCCTTTTAACCTGCTCTGAGCTAGGTTACGCTGAGATACCTTTCACCACAGTGTGTTTTGATCTAAAGCTGGTGGCAGGAGACACCACCACCATCCAGGTTAGGGACATGGCCATAGCAGCTCTCACAGCATTCCAGATGTTTCTCCATCTCCTTTCCATTAACACCAGATGCCTTTGTGCTTTATTTCCATTCAGACTTAAGTGCTCTTTGCAGGAGCTGTAGTTCCACTGACCTCTCTGGAGCTTCTCCTTCCCTCTTGGCCTTGTTTTTCTCTGTCCTGCCCTCTTTTATTTTTATTTCAACTATTTCTGAACCACTGACAGTGCATTTGGCCATGTACATAGAGATGTAGAAGAAGGCACTATCCTTGTCCAAAGAGTTTGTGATCTAAATTAGCTCTGTGGAAGGTGTCCAAAGAGGTGGTTTAAAAAAAAATCCTGAAAATAATCAAGCCTCAGGAAGAAAATCGCTTCAGAATTTTTCCTAAGTGGCTGCTACAATAAGACCTTCCGATATGAATGAAAAGGTACAGATTTATATCCAGTCTAATCTGAAGATGGCTGTGACAGCTTCTGTTGGCAGCAAAGACTTAGGGTCTTGCTCATAGCTGAGAATACAAATTGGTTTAGCGGGCTTGGACTGCAGTAATAGCTGAGAGATTTCATTTTCATACTGCCTTTTAGAGCATCACTGGGAAAAATAAAGCACTTTGAGAAATATGAATCATCCCAACATAGGATCCCAAGATATACGATGGATTTAATCCCTGGCGAAAAACCCACCGGGAGGTTAGCTCCAGTTTTAGCCTCGGTGACACTGTGTTCTCAGGGATGTGTCTTCAACTGATCTAAAGCAACTTGGCTCCATTAATTTCACTGCTATCCATGCTGTTTCATGCTACATATGGTGGTCACCACATGACACCTGCATTTGTATTTCAGGTTGGGATTAGAAGTTTAATATTTGGAATTTTGGTGGTGGTGGTGTTTTTTAACAAAAATACTTTTATAAAAAACAAGACTTACCTGAGCACCCAGGTCATGATGATCACCCTCGCCTATGGTGTTCACTCACGAGGGATTTTCATACCCCAAGTGTTCCACAGCTGAACAAGAGAAACACATCCAAGCCAGTGAAATTCAGCTAGTCCCATTACTTTAGACAGATATTGGCAGTTTCTGATCTCCAGGGTAGATTAGCAATATATAAAACCTCTCCCATGTCCCAGGCTGTTGTCTTCAGCAGGTTCAGGTTTTTGGAGAAGACTTGGGGATGTAAATAGATTCCCTACTCAAAGAGACACAACTATCTGAACACACATAAATTTACATTTACACTCCTAATTCCTCTCTTTTCTTCTCACTCAGGAAGCTAAATGTCCTGGGGGATACTATCGGATATGTAATGGATGTGCATTTGGATATCCATTTCTGGCCCCTTAGGCAGCTGCCCAAAGGACTCAGAGTATCCCACCAGCTTAACATGATGCTGAGATGAGGTCTATATTCACATCATGGTGTTCACAAACGTGTAAATGGCATTAGCCTCGCAGCAGCTGAGCCAACCTTTCTATAGGTAAAAATGGCAACACTCAGGCTCTGGAAATCCATCAGTGATAAACACTGCCATACTGGGCAGAAGTTATTTGGTAGCAGCCAGGTTTATACCCAGAGGAGCTCCATTTTGGGGAGATACTTGCCTGCTTTGGGATGTTGCCATCAAGTCACACTGCAAGAAGGGGCAAGGCTGTGTGGTTGACACTGGGGAATTGTTTGGGGACAGTTAGAAGTATCCAACCTGAGTAAGCTAAAGAAGGGAGACTGTCTGACAGAAGCTTGGTGCCAGAGAGGAGGCCCATGAGACATCACCTGGTGCCATCTCCATTGCCAAGTGCAGCTCTTGTTACTTGTTCCTTTGCCATAGACATCTCCTCTCTGTGGGACTGCTTTGGGGTTCATAGTGAAGCTACTCTGCGTTTTCTCCCCTCTGTGCAGCAATCCTTCAGCTTTGAAGTCTTCAGCCCACCTTATACTCAGTCTCTACAAGAGGAAAAGACACCGTAAGGCCCTTATTTCATGCCAGCTGAAGTGCCTCTGGGCCAGGGCTATCGCTTGCTTCTAAACCTTTGTCTTCTTTTTATTCATCAGTGCTAATTCAGGGAGAAGTCGGTCCCTAGAAGCTGGCGTCGGGATGCTGAAAGACTAGTTTCACAGTGCCATCTCCTGGAGAGGGATAGGACATTTAGGCTGCATTTTGCATTTTTCATCCCATTTACCGTGGCGCGTGGGGCACTTTGAAGGCAGGTGTTTAAGCCGTGATCTAAAGAAGAGCTCAGCATAGGAGAAGTTAGTCCAAAATTTAATCTCCCCCGTTACATGTCACGGTAAAAGTCTTGTTTCTTAAACGCTGGGACCAGCAGTGAGATTACTGGTTCGGGGTTCATAAAACATGCACCAGGTTATAGTCTCACACCACTTTGCACCTCTTACTTGACAACACCAGCCCCACGTACAGTGCTTGTAGAGGTAAAAAAAAAAAAACCAAAACTGATGGGATGAGGGGTAGCAGATTCAAACAAGAGGAAAGTAGATTTAGATTAGATATTAGGAAGAAATTCTTTACTTTGAGGGTGGTGAGGCACTGGAACAGGTTGCCCAGAGAAGCTGTAGATGCCCCATCCCTGGAGGGGTTCAAGGCCGGGCTGGATGGGGCTTTGAGCGACTTGGTCTGGTGGGAGGTGTCCCTGCCCATGGCAGGAGGGTTGGAACTCAATAATCTTGAAGGTCCCTTCCAACTCTAACCATTCTATGATTCTATGAAAAATCCTGTCCCTTTCTGTACCCTTTCTCATGCAGCAGCTTGAGGGACACCATGGGGAAGGAATCATGCCTCTCAAACAAGAGGTCTCAGGACCTGGCATCCCCACAGCCTCCAGCAGCAGCCCCCCTGCAGACCCTGCCCAGGATGCACCCAGCACCTGGAGATCCACACATCAACTCCACAGCCCAAAGCAAAAACAGTCTCACTTAACAAATGTTGATTAATTTTATTGTCTGTTGACTAGAAATCACTGTGCAGGAGTCGTGACTACTCAGCGGAGGGGCAATGACTGGCTTTAACATCAGCTGGAAAGACTGAGCCCGTGCATCACATCTGCAGCTCAAGAATGCCTAGAAAGTGTGGTCTCAGAGCTAAACAATAGCTCTTCCACCTTAACAGTAAATGAAAAGGAAGCACATGTTATATCCAATAAATCACGACGCCAAGGTTCAATACTGAGGCTCACAGCTATGAGCCTTATTGATCACGCCTGCACTACGAAAGAGATCCACTCCCATATCAAGAACTAGCTCGTTCTGGCCATTTTCTTAACAGCTTCCTTATTTATTTTTATTATTTATAGGCTTTTCCTCAACAGGGAAACGCCTCCTGGTTTGTTCAGCCTCTAGGAGCTGGTGTTGGGAAGGGAGGCTGTGGAAACTGAGGCAGGAGGAGCTGAGCTCTCACACACAGATATGCAGTCCCAGGGAAAGGCTGCAGTAGATGAATGTAGACCTCAGATGTGGGGCAGCACAGCACAATAGTCGTAGCTTTAACTTTCAGGGGTGTTTCTGCCCAACTTTATGATGCTAAATAAGCCATTTCTCCGTTTCCCTTCCCTTGAGTACAGGAGCATCCACAATGGCAGAACAAGACCAAAACCTTCGACTGACAAGTATGACCAGGAGCTCACATCTTATTAAAAAATGTAAATTGAGCCTGACATCTGCATTTCTCATCCTTGCTGCAGCACCCTGATGGGGGATCGGAGCAGTTGCTGCATGTTGAGTGAATTCTGTATCATCATATGAGAAATACTGAGTCGTTCTGGCTCCCTCTGTGCCCTGCTGGCACAGTGGATTTGAAAACCAAGCAAAGCCCTTCCACAGTTTTTGGCATGGAACCAGATTTATGAGCTGGTCAGTTGTGGCCAGAAATGCCCTGGCATATTCGCAGGAAAGCCCGAAAGCCCATCCACAACATCTCTTTGTGCTCAAGTTTCTCTGGCCAACATTTCCCCTCGCAGTTACACACTCATCCTTCTCCTCCCTCCTTCCACCCCCCATTCTCCAGCACCCCCAAAATAACAGTGAAGAATTAAAAGAGCATATCAGTAAATCGGCAAAAGAACACTTTGCATTTGGAAGCATCTCTTAAAAGCCGACTGTGAATCAGGCCTGTGGATGGCTTTTACTCTTTAAAGGGCTCCTTCTGTATTAAGAAGGAAGATTAAGAATGAAATGCCACTAATTGCACATAAAAGCCCCAGCTTCCACAATAGTGTAAATGTACATTGTATTCAGCTTAATCTCCATCTGCCCCTAAGAGCATAATTGATTTTATTATTTTAATTTGAAGAAGCTGACACTTCTATTTCTTCACTGCCAGGTTGCTAAGCACGTTTAATAAGAATGTGTAGGAGCAGAGGAGTCTACAATATGCCGTTAAAGGTAACAGGTAACATATTTAACTTCTTAATTAACTTAGGACTGAGTATCTCAGTCCAGGTATCAGGAGGGGAGATGCATAAATACTTTCCTTACTAGGACTCTGTTGAGCAAGACGTGGCTGTGGATTAATAAATAAAGAAGAAAATGGAGCTTTTTCTTATGAAGTAGATTTTTTTTATCTCATTTCAGACCATATCCCCTTGGTAGTTCATGTCCTCCCTACACGTGACTTTGTTTTTTTCTCTAGACTGATACCAGACCCTGGTATCTGAAGGGAACCTACAGGAGAGCTGGAGAGGGACTCTTTGCCAGGAAGTGTAGTGATAGCACAAGGGGGAACAGTTTTAAATTGGAAGAGAGGAGGTTTAGATGAGATATTAGGAAGAAACTCTTTCCTGTGAGGGTGGTGAGGCACTGGAACATGTTGCCCAGAGAAGCTGTGGCTGCCCCATCCCTGGAGGTGTTCAAGGCCAGGCTGGATGGGGCTTTGAGCAGCCTGGTCTGGTGGGAGGTGTCCCTGCCCATGGCAGGGGGGTTGGATCTAGGTGATATTCCCTTCCAACTCTAACCATTCTATGGATTCTGTGCCTCAGTTTCCCCATCTCTGAAATGGAGAGAGGAATAGTGTCCCAGCTGCATAAACTGCTTGAAGAATTCACTGCTGAAGAATGCTGGTGTCCTCTGCCTTGCAATTGGGTCTTGCCAACTCAGTGAGCCTTTTCACAGAATTATATGGGGTTGGAAGGGACTTCTGGGGATCATGTAGTCCAACCCCCCTGCCAAAGCAGGTCCTCCTAGGGCAGGTTGCACAGGAATGTATCCTGTGTGTTTTGAATGTCTCCAGAGATGGAAACTCCACCACCTCTCTGGGCAGCCTGTTTCAGTGCTCTGCTGAGGTGGTGGAGTTTCTGTCTCTGGAAACATTCAAAACCTGCCTGGCTAAAACCCTGATTTACTCTGAATAAAATCCTGTGCCCCTCTCCTGGTACATCCCTCTTCACTCTCCAGAGATGCAGCTCTGTGGGATCCCTCCTGAAATTATGCAAAATATCTGAAATATTCCTAAAGCCACATCTTTTTTTAAAAACATCACGTACTCATAGGTCTTACATGCATCTCTGGTAACCCACAAGCATCAGCCCAACGGGTTCTGACATTCATGATAGTTCTACTTTTCCATGGGGTGGGCTGTACTGTGAAAAAAAACTGCTTTCCCAGCTTGTTCCTGCCACTCTTGCACCATAAATGTTGACCAGCTAGACTCCATAAATAATATCTCTTTCCCAGGTTTTTCTTCTAAATGGAACTAACCAGTTCCCTGTGAGATGAAACCTGGGCACACTCAGTGGTTGCTTGAAGTACGACCCATGACAAATTCATCTTCCTCTGTCCTACATGGTTTTCCAGCACTATCCCACCAAGACTCAACTTCACGTGCCTTCAGAACAGTCTGTCAGGATGCCATAGGAGGGATGAGCTGCAGAAGTGCCACTCTAGTGGGCTGCATTCTCAGCCATTTTGTGCTGAAAATTAACTCTTATCTTAGGACCAAAGAGATGCCATGTGAGCCCCCGAGGAGACCAGGATTGACTTGGGAAGAGACCAGCCATGAGTTGGATGGATGTGACCTGCTCTGGGGGCCAGAGATCTCTTCTTACATCAAAGGACATGAGCAGGATAGTACAGCAAATATTTCCCTGGTACTGGACAGGTTTTTTGGGGTCTTCACTGGGGAATGTGTGCTACCAACAGACTTGATGTTTTTACATGAAAAATTTCTCCTCTCTCCCAACTTTTTCACCACCTCACATTATAAATGTGAGGTATAAATGTAAAACCTTTTTGGTATGACATTTTGAGAAAATAATACATATTACAGAATCACAGAATGATATGGGGTTGGAAGGGACCTCTGGAGATCATCTAGTCCAACTGTCCTGCAGGTCCACCTAGAGCAGGCTACACAAGAACTTGTCCAGGTGGGTTTTGAATGTCTCCAGAGACAGAGACTCCAACACCTCTCCCGGCAGCCTGCCCCAGGGCTCTGCCACCCTCAAAGTGAAGAAGTTTCTCCTCGTCTTTAGATGGAACTTCTTATGTACAAGGTTGTGCCCATTTCCTCTTGTCCTCTCACTGGGCACCATTGCCAAAAGACTGGCCCCTTCCTCTTGACACCCACCCCTTAAGTACTTATCGGTGTAGTATTAGTATGCTGAAAAGTTATTATCTAAAGGAATATGGTCCTTTACACAAAGGGAATTGCGTTTTTCTCTGTCAGTGCAAACAGCTTCTGTTAGCCTCTGTTTTCTGTTCACATCTACCGTTTCATATTGTGAAATAAGAGAAGGTTTTACCCTGACAAATCTTCTTAGTGCTCCTCTCAATGCCCTTTAATTTGCCTTCTTACAAACACAAGGATGGTGCCCAGTCCTGTCAAGAGGAACTGCTTGCTGAAAAGCGTTGGATTTTAAGTAGCGTTTAAGTAAACGAATCATGCACAGAGTCTAGTATTATTTGATTACGTTACTGTCTATGAAATATCCTATTTATCCAGGGTCCACAAAAGGCAGCTCATTACATTAGCATAAACAAAGAGTGCAAAGCACAAGCTGTGGCAAAGGGGGACTTCAGGAGAGATGCTGGCAAGACAGGGCCAGGGCAAGTCATTTCTGTTTGAAAAGCAGGCAGTTAGAAATGTCAGGGGTGAAAGCTCATGTGACAACGTCCATCTTCAACTGGCAAGTGGAACATCGCGGGTACAGAATTAGGACGGCCGTGCTTGAAAGGTTTGTTTGGGTGTGTTGCACCTCCCTCCACTGGTGCAACCCAGGCTTTGCAGACGGTGCTCTTCACTCCCACTTGGCTCTACGAGAAGCGCATCTCCAACTCCTGCCAGTGTTTGTCGTGACGCCTTTTAACAAGGTTTCTCCCAGCATAATTCCGTGATAAGCAGCAAACAGGCTTCACATATTTATAAGAGGGGAAGGAAAGTTTTTTTTTCTCTTAGCGTGGTGAGCCCTGGTAGGCCTAGGAAATGCTTCTGGAGACCAAAGCAGAGCAAGCAGTGGGAGACGGGGATGATATCGGCAGGTTGCGAGCAGGTTGTTCTGCATTGTCTGTCTACTTCCATTGACTGACTACAGCTTGGACAATTAGTCTGACGAGTTTCCTGAGACGCAGTTCTAGATTAACGCACCTAAATCTAGGTGCTACCAATGCAGGCAACTCCATGTGGGTCAGTAGATGGATTCAAGTGCCTCAATGGAGATGTCCAGTACCATTTGACTTGTCTCAGGGTGTCCCACCTGGACTCCAACTACTACTCTGAAAGGGTTGGATCTCTGACATCTTTCCTGCTACATCGGCTGGAGAGTCTTCTAGTTCAGGTCACCAAAGCCTGCCCCAGGTGTCCAAGGTCAAAGTCAACAGAGATCCAGCAGCCAGTTGTCCAGTGGGATCTGCAGAACAACAACGCACGTGCAGGTATCAGGCTCAGGGGTGAGCTGAACTGCTTTTTTGGACTTGACTGGTTGTATTGACCAGGTATCCACCAAGTACAACGGGAGTTCAGGCATACAGGTCTGATGAAGACATCTTAGGTTGATGCTTCAAATTAATTTCACTCCTTCAACAACACCTTTGAGAGCTTCTGGGGTACCCAAGACCGCTACCCAGAGGAAGAAAATAAAATTCTGTTCTGGGGAAATGTCAATGTATAATTGTTGTAATTTATTTTGAGCATTGTAGAGGTTTTCCATCTGGCTCTTCTTATGTTCTTCTATTCTTACAAAATTACTTGTGTCCAGCCCAGTGGTAGGTTGGTACTGGTGAAGTATGTCCACAGAGAGAGACTCCAATGTGATGAATATGAGAGCACAGGGCAGAGAATCCCCTTCCCTCCTCTGCTGAGTCACAGCAGGAGCCAAGATGGGGAAGATATTTGATTTTCCTCATGACACACTTTAAAAAGGACTTGATTTTCAGCTCAAATTTTCAAAAAATTGAGGCACTAGAAATAACTTTCTAGGCATGGATGGGACCTCACTTTCTGGAAGGAGAGGCTCCAAAGGCATTTCTCCAGCTGCTTCAGAGCGCTCTACTGCAGCAAAAAGGCAGGAAAAGCGACATGTAAAATCATTCAAAGGCATTTCCAAAGCAAAGGCAGAACTTTCAAAGGAGCCAGAGCAAATTCAGACCCAGTGGGAGAGGGACAACATCTCCATTGGGCTGCCTGGAAAATCCTCCCTGTGCACGCTCAGAAAGGTGGCCCTTGTGAGGCCAAACCATGAAGGTACAGGACCAATTTTAAAAAAAAAAATAAAATTTTAGCTCCATCACTTGCAGACTGGAGTCAGGGAAGGACAGGCTTTCCCACATGACTGGTCACAGCCCAGCGATCCCTCATTAGGCCATTCTGCCTCTCAATTTTTTGCCTGGCCTGGTAGTTCTAATGCTAATCTGCTTAAATGCCTTTTTATAGCTGTTAGCTGGAGGCTAGTTGAGTTAAGAAACCTTTACAGCTGTACAGGCGTTTACAGGGCTGCTTTAAGACATGGCATATATTATGTATGAAGCTTTATAACAACCATCCATATCAGAGCTGATGGAGAACATGAAAGCGATACAGCAGCGCTTCTTCCTACAGCGCCTTGTTACAGGTGACAGGAGATAGGAGATCCAAAGACTGAGTAAAAACAGCAGCAGGAAATTATTTTTCTGAGAGGCTCCTACAGAATGTAATGATAAATAAGACTTTTAAAGTTACTGTGAAACAAAGGGCTCCTTTAATTAAAAAGAAATCTGATCCCATAAAATGTTTAAGGTTATATTCGTCTGCCTGAAGTAGGATATATTGAGATAACTGCATCTGAAGTATTAATCTCCTCGGTAATTGGTGGAGAAAATCACTGTAGGGCTATGGATAGAAAACTTATATCACTCTAAGGGCAAATTCCAAATGTTTTATCTATGCTTCAGGCTTTCTAACTCCCACATTTGCGTGTTTACTCCAGTTATGCCCTGTCTCAGTGCAAGGAAAACTGGCTCCCAGGACCAAAGCCCCTTGGTCTGGACCTTCCGGTGAAAACACACCCAGATTTAACCCATAGCCAAGAAGAGCCTGGTCCCACAGACTCCAGTAGGGAGCAGAGATTCTCCATAGGATCACTAATCATACAAAAAAAAAAAAAAAATTATGCATGTACTTATGAGTTTTACTTCACTGGATCTATACTGCTTTGAACCTCTTTGAATCAAACCCTAAAGGAGTGCTGTATCTGGGAGGAGTCTTCCTCCCAGAAGACAAACCAGAGTCTGCACAACTACCTTAAATTCCTTGTCCTTGTAGTCCTTTCCAGTGCATACAGAAGCTGAAGTCATCTTCCCTTCTACCCCAAAACAAAGCTATCATTTCCTACCTCCATTTTTCGAGGCTGATTATAAACAGGGTCTTGCTTCTCGTGGAATCTAAACAATTTTCCTTTCATGCCAAAGTGGAGCACAACAGTTGAATTTTACTCTTCCCGGTTTCAACCTTTTCCTTTCTGGAGAGCTGGAGCTCCAACTCCTGTGAATAAAACCACTTCCCAGGAATAAATGCTTTGCATTTACACCCCCAGAGCCCCTGGGTCAGCTTTCCCAAGAAAAGCATTTGTGTTCTCACTCCTTACCACGGTGGTCTACCCCCAAGTACAACAAACTTGTACAAAGGCATCCTCAGAAGTTCATGAGAAAGACACAGGGTGTAATGAGACTAAATGAAAATACATGCAACGAAAGCTTGGAGGAAAACATTCTCTCCTTGGAGCGTTACCGCATTAGCGGCACACACTGGTTATGAAGAGCTAATGTCCACTTTAAGTGGTATCAAGAGCTGGAGCAATTGAAAGATAATAAGAAGAAAATGAGCAATGAATCAATTTTATTGTGTGCCGTTGAGCAGCCCTCGCTGGAAGAATGTGTGTTGATACTGCCCAATAAACGGGATGGATGAGAACTGACAGCAGCAGGGACAAGCACTCCCACACTTTCTAAAGAAATAAATGATTTTTGGAATTATTTTTGCCTTGGCCGATAGGATCCTGCTGAAAAAAACAGGATGTTTTCTTCCAGAGTTAAGTATAGACACGGCAAGAGAACAGAATGCTTTTTATTTACTGAGAGAAAATACCAGCCTTATTGGAGAGACAAACTCACTTTGTACCGTTCTTGAAGGTGGTCATTCTGGATTCCCCAGGAAAGGTGACGCTTGTGCCACTCAGATCACCCTTTGGGACTTGTCTCTGCTGCCACATCTCCCTTTTTCAGGCATTACCTACCTCACCCATCACTCCATTTCACGCTGGCTTTGGAACAGGTCCCCAGGTCATGTTTGCATCCTTGCTGCTCCCTGATGCAGACCCACTTACCCAGAAACCACAAAGCCACCGTAATACGTCCCCTGTTGAAGAGAGGGTAAAATCAGCCCACATGGGCATTTCCTACCGCTACAGCAAGACGGGTTCCAATAACCAAGCAAGCTCAGGTGTCTTCACTCCAGGTAGAAAGGTGGGAGATATATTTGGCAATGGTTGTTTCCTGAAACAATACTCTGGGATGTAAAGTCTCCCTGACTATTTAGGACCATTTCACACGCAAGGTTGCATCCTAAATTCACCCGCTGCAACCTTCCACTACTATATAAGTGCCTGATCTAGGCTGCTCAAATATCCCTTATGGATAAACAAGCATCTCCAGACAGGGATCCCAAACACTTCTAAATATTTGTCCCACACAGGAGGAATTCTGTGATGGAGGTACCTATGCCTTTGCCTGGAAGAGCTGTCTAGAAAACAAGCTTAAGTTGGATACCCAGCTTCTCCTGGCTAACTCACAGTATGAGTCCCCCAGTGTCCCTGCAGTGTCTATATTGGTGGGGTCTTGTCTTGGGGTTTTACTCAAGCCCACCATCCCCACGCTGCAATTACTCATGGTGTGTCTGTGAACCCAGAGTTGGCAGAATGGGTGGGTCAGGAGAGGAAAAACTCATGCGGTTCCAGTTCCATCATGATAAACAAGTTCCTCTTCTTACTGTTCAATATGTTCCAATTCTTTCACCCCTGTTTAATTCTTCACCAAAGCATAATTTTATGTCTGATCTCAGGAATTTCAGTCAGTTCTGAATCTCGCTGACCACTATTATTCCTCCCCTGTGTTAACTTGCAGACATCTACGATGGCAAGCAGATGTCTTCTGGCCTTTGGAAATCCCTGGGAATTCAGAGGTTTGTGTTTCAGTTATAACATCCAGTACTGAAGAGGCGGAAGGACAGGAACATCTGTCCTACGTTAGCATTAAGCTAACAGGTCTCCTGCTACAACAACAACCTTCTATTGGGACGAGGACAAAAGTAGAAGAAACTGTGGCAGTAGAATTAGAAACACCATTTAGGGTGAGCCTGAAATAAGCATTGAATTAAAGAATAAATTCAATAAAATTGAATGGCATATAATACAGGACCTACTCCTCCCAGACAAAAAAAAAATCTGTTTTGGGACCCCACTTTGAGCTTTGCCAAAAGCTAAGATCTTAGCAGAGGTCACAAGCAAACAGGTGGCAAAAGTCATAGGCACAGATCTCGCAAAAATACCCTGCAGGTTTACAACCTGTAGAGTGACTATTCTGGTACAGTGAGTAAAATTTAAGTCAATTAAAGCCTAGTTTTCTGCTGCACATATCACAGGAAGATGGTTGTAAAATTTCACCCCTTCACTGTTGCAACACCATCAGAAAAACCTCTGACAAACTTCTGACACCTGGTCTGAGGCACATACAGTGGCTGGGGATTTGTAAATCACTCTGACAAACATCAATTTTATATAACTTTTTGCTAGAAGAAAAATATTTTGCCGTGTTATGTTATGAAAAGCACGTTCAGGGAAAAGCCACCTTGTGAATGCTACTTGCATAGTTTACGAAAAGCCTACGGGCATTTTTCCATGGGTGTGCATGGTCCTGCTCACCTAATTCGGTTCCTGAATGAACCACTCTGGCAATAAACCCTGATTTACCTACAGACACTTTCCAGTTCCCAAGCGCTGTATGTCACATCAGTCCCTAAATGATGACCTTTGCTCAGCTCCCCCAGGAGCAAACAGAAAATCAATGCCTGTTTGTCCCCAACTGGTAGAGCCTGGAAGCACTTGCTTCGGGAGCGTGAGTAGGGTTCCAGAACCGCTTACCTACTGCACGGTTGTCTTCAAGCAGAGGACCCGGATGGCTTAGGTACGACAGTAAGAAGACAATACTACATAAAATCTTAGAATGGTTAGAGTTGCAAGGGACCTTCAAGATCATTCAGTTCCAGTCCCCTAGCTGTGGGCAGGGACACCTCCCACTAGAGCAGGTTGCTCAAAGTACCATCCAACCTGACTTTAAACACCTCCGGGGATGGGGCAGCCACAACTTCCCTGGGCAACCTGTTCCAGTGCCTCACCACCCTCACAGGAAAGAATTTTTTCCTAATTTCCAATCTAAATCTCCCCTCTTCCAGTTTAAAACCTTTACCCCTTGTCCTATCACTACACTTCCTGACAAAGTCCCTCTCCAGCTCTCCTGTAGCTCCCTTCAGATACTGGAAGGCTGCTAGAAGGTCTCCTCAAAGCCTTCTCTTCTCCAGGCTGAACAGCCCCAGCTCTCTCAGCCTGTCCTCATAGGAGAGGTGCTCCATCCCTCTGATCATCTTTGTGGCCCTCTACTGGACCCATTCCAACAGGCCCATATCCTCTCTCTGTTGAGGACTCCAGAGCTGGACACAGGACTCCAGGTGGGGTCTCACGAGTGCAGAGTAGAGGGGGAGAATCACCTCCCGTGACCTGCTGGTCAGGTTAGAGAATAGTTGTCTCAAGAACAAGAAATTGTTGTGGGTTTCTCTAACCATAACACACGTACAGCTCTAGCTACATGGATCAAGGCGCTCTCCAAAGCATGGAGGAGGCCACCACCCTGACTCTGGGAGTGCTGCTGTCTCCCACACTGTGAGGGATGACGACCATCTAATATTAGGCACCTCATTGTGGCAGAGGATGAAAAGCCACTGAAGGAAGAGGAAGCAGATGAGATGCACAGATAGATGAGCTGGCGCAACAACACAAGCTGAAGTTGCTAAGTGGTTTAAGTCTTGTTTTTCAGAGGGTCAAACCTGGCAAAATACATTGGTGGAGGCAGGGGTCTGCAATGCAATCAGACAGGCAGCTTCTGGAAGTGGACAGGTTGGGATTTCTAGCCAAAGACAAAGCAGGTCAAAAGCTGTGGTTCTTCTGAACTAAATGTAGTTGTTGAGAGATAAAAAGTCGACATCCAACAGAGCGAGATCACACTGAAACAATTCATCTTCTTATTTCAGAGAGCAGTATTAAGAGGAGATGAATCTTTGGAGAACTCCGTTTCCTTTCACAGGCTCAAAGAGCTAACTCGGACTAATGGTCTAACTTTGGGCACTTAAAATTGACTGAGACAAATCCCACTCTGCTGAAACCAGGGTCGGAGTGGGAGAACAATCTTAATGATCTTAGACATTAAAAAAAAAAAAAAAAAAAAAACCCAGACCAAAGGTGCTGCAGCCTCCTTAGGGTCTCAAATGAATGTTCTGAGCTTATAGCCATCATCCTTCTTTGTTATAAGTGCTGTCACTTCAGCTTTCTCTCCCTTTTTCTAATTGCATTTTTTCAGCTTTGTTTTGCCACCACATTTTTCAACAGAATTAACATTGTTTTAATCATGATATATTCTTGATGATAATACTCTTTTCGCTCTTCCTTTAGTTATTTCTATACTTTAACTTTCTCTGTGTGGATGTTATCTACATCCTTCCAGGGGTGCCCTTATGTTGTTTCAGCTCCCTCCATTCAGGTAGGATTCAGTTGATGTAATGCGGCTGGCCCAAGAATTGTGCCTCTGATTTAAAGCTGACATTCAGGTTTCCTCAGTAGTCAGCGGAGAAAGGTGGACACTTACAGAGGGGACTTCAGCTCACATCTGCCCCAGAGGAGGTGGACTGCATGATGAAAGAGGTCCTTTCTCCCCTTGCACGTCAAAACTGGTAAGGTTGGGTGAGACGGATCCTACCTCTGTTGACCCAGGTAGGGTATCCTACTGGATGCAGGGCTTCCACTTCCCCCGCTTCCTCATCTCCTTAGTGGTGTAAGTTTTAAGCCTTAAACTACTGTTACGTTGTTTTGCATCCAAAACTCATGGTCTTCCCTGGCTGTGTTCTGCAGCCTAGCAAATTCTGGTCATTTCTTCTAAGTTTAAATCAAATTATTTTCATAAGCTTCTTCTGAGAGAGCCTGGTTTTCTTTTCTGGAGAACCTATTCTTCCTCATGGGTAAGGCTCAAGTAAGGATTCCATATATCCTCTGAAATGCACTTTTAACTCGGGAAGCACGTTTCTCCACACATTTCTTAAACCTAAGAAAAGTAACACGAGTCTCATTGCTTTTATTCCTCCTTCCCATTTAATTTCCAGTATGATCACTATGGATTCTCTTGTGCTTCTCGTAAGGCTACCGAGAATTTGGCAGTCCCTGTACTTTTATTCTAAAGAAAGGGGGTGTTTGTTTCTCATCAGAGACCAGCTGGGGGAGTAATAAACAACAGTTTTATGACAGTTGATGTTTTTTAGCAGTACCTGAGAAAAACCACTGTAGGTTGGCACAGGGGGCTGATTCTACTGAGGTTTCCAGGCTGACATCAGGCTTCTCCTTGACCCTAAGAGGCTTATTTGCTGCAATATTTTTTGCATCATTTTTAAACCCAGCACCATTAACACCCCTTTTCCCACACACCCAAGTGTTTTTTTCTGGAAGGAGACGTCTCCATTAACCCAAAGAGTGAAACTTTGCCAGAGGATCAAAAGCCAAAGCTTTTTTGAGGTTTTGTCATAGAATCATAGAATGGTTAGAGTTGGAGGGGACCTTAATCCGTAGTTCTGCAGCTGATATTGCACTCTAAATGTGAAACAGAGTCCTCAAGCAGGTTATTAGCTTAAAGTTAGGTAGCATTTGCTGTTTTGTGAACATCTCAGGAGAGGTAAGTGAGGTGTCTTTCAGGATGACTGTCTGCAGCCTGAATCGAAATAATATCCCTACTGCAGCTGTAAAAAATGCATCAAAGGAAGCAGAAATGATGCCTTAGCTATAACATTTATAAAACATCAAGGATGGCTTGTGAGGGAACCTGTGATTTTCAAGTGCTAATGGAAGAAAGGATAGGGAGCGGTGAATATTCGCCAGGACTTGGCAAATTAGCATTTTATTTCAAGGCTCCCAATGAGTGATAGAACTCAGGGGAAAATAATCAAGGTCCTCCCTGGTTCATGCTACATGAATTTTGTGAATATTTAACATTTCGCCAGTTGGGTGGGTCTCCATTTCCTAACTGATCTTTTCACATAAATAGTTACCCAGGCAGTCAGATTCCCACATCCAGCAAAAGATCTGAAAGGGCTCATCCAAACCCATGACCGTTCAGAGAAAAAGGCTTCCTTTTCCCTGGGGAAAAGAGCTGTGAAGAAAAAAATCATATTTTATATGTTGTTTTTTATTTCCTCTTCGTGTCCCCCCCCCCCTCCTTTTTTTTTTTTTTCCTGGCATGAGTAGAATTCTGATCCCCTGAAGTGGAAAGGTGAGAGACAGGCAGATGGTCAAGGACTGCTGTCTCAACATGACCCTTGCCTGAAATAAGTCCAGGTTGGTTCTACCCTCAGAGGGAGGATCCAGGACAGTGATGTAACCAGACATCTTAGTGAACACTAGACACTGATTGGCAAGATGAAATACTCTCAGTAGTGCCTCCAAGAAGGATTAGGAGTCAGATCTCCAAAAGTAGATCAGGACACTACCTGTCTGTCCAAAAAAGTAATGGAGAGGCTGGAGATACAGGCTGGTGAAAAAAAAAAAAACAAAAAACATAGCAGCCCAGAAAACAGTGTTCATGGAGAACTTACCAGATTGATTTATCCATCCTCCCACCCCAAGCCATCTCTGACAGAAGGCTGTTCTGGAGCGTGTCCAGAGAAGTGCAACGAAGGTGGTGAGGGGTCTGGAGCAAAAGTCTTATAAGGAGCAGCTGCAGGTGCTGGGGTTCTTCAGACTGAAGAAAAGGGGCTCAGGGGAGACCTTAATGCTGTCTACAGCAAGGCAGGGGTCATAGAATCATAGAATGATAGAATCATAGAATGTTTTGGGTTGGAAAGGACCTTAAAGATGATCCAGTTTCAACCTCCCTGCCATGGGCAGAGACGCTTCCCACTAGACCAGGTTGCTCAAAGCCCCATCCAACCTGGCCAGGAGTAGGTTGAAATTGGATGATCTTTAAGGTCCTTTCCAAGTCAAACTATCCTATGATTCTATTATTTCAGTGTCAAAGTTGACTTAAGAAATCCCTGCCTCTTGCCTCAGCTCTGCAGTTCATCACCCTCACCAGCTGGCTGAGCTTAAACATTTTATGGGTTTTCCTGTACACGAGATCAGCAAAGTGATCTGAGTGAAAGGTGCACCAAATCACGTTGGTAGTTACTTGCAGGGCTGCTGCCCCTTCTGGGCCAGCTCCAAGCTACTGCTTTACAGAATGAAATAAAGCCACGCAAACCATCTGTTCTGATGGCTCAAATAACTTCATCTCACTTGCTACCATGATGGACATACTGTAATTCATGGGCTAGAAGGTGTCCTCAAAATGGGGACAATTGAAAGAATTGTAGTTGTCCTCCAGTTTGCTTAGAGGAAGAGGAAAGTGCAGAATGATTTATTGACTGGTCCACAGTAACACACAGGTACCAAAGCAAAGCCAGACACTGAAACTGGAGTTTCAGTCCTCTTTCTTAACCGTTAAGCCATCCTTCCATTAAGCTGGAGTCCAACCAATGGTACATGAACCATTCAGTCTAAGATGGGCTCTGCACTCCGGGGGACCACCAAGGTAGAAAGACAATTTCTCAGCTGTTGAAAGCTCTCTGCAGGACTCAGGAGTGGGGTCTGGCCTCCAGTTCCTAACATTGGGGAAAAATGAGCTCCCCTACCATCAATGACATCTGCAGCTGCTGAGATGGTGTAGGAACATCATCTCTGTTGGGATGTAGGGTGATAACACGATGCTGCAAGGGTCAACCCTGATTGGGACTATTATTTCTGTAGAGATGGTGGGACCTGTAGGAGGTTCCTTTGTGGAGGTGTCGGACCCTTTGCTTCTGCCTGCTACCATAGGGGTGACCATGCAGGGAGAATAGGAAGTGTTCAAAGGGCTGACTTGCACAGCTGAGGTGTTCTGAATGAGGGAAGGGGGGAAAAAAAGGAGCCTGAGACTTTCTGCTTATCAGTCTAGATTGACGTGAAAGCCACTGTCACCTGCCCTTGTCACTTACATGGCCAGGGGTGAGTGGGGCAAACTATGTTTGAGAGCCTCACCTCCCAGCCCAACACAGCATGCCAGGGTGTGAAATTGTTCCCATTTCTTCAGAGCAAGACATCAAGCATCTCATCATAACACAGCTAAAGCACTTATTGAAAATACAAAAGGATTATCTTGACAATTACTCCTTGGAGTATCCTGTAATACAAAGTCTTAGCTGATAGAAAAATTGGTGTTGGCCTCTTGCTTATGAATATAACCTAGCACTGATTGTTAAATGTGCCAGGCCTTGTAAAAATGGGTAATTCAGCAAGAATAAGGTCTATCTACTATTTAATCAGCTGGGATCATTGCTGCTGGCAGCATGAATAAAGTCTGTTCCAAGTATCAGTTAAAGGAAGTTTTCTCAAGAGACCTTGTTTTCAGAAGCAATTTCTCCATCAGACTAGAAATAAAATCAGATTAATAATTTACATGAGTGTCATCCTGGAAAGGGAATTTTCCTGTGCCCCCCTCCAACTTACTGTCATAACCATCTGCAGACCTGCTACTGTCCCCTCTTTATCCCTACCATCCCCCTGCTGAGAACCTTGGGGGTACAAAACACCTGAGTCCTTAGGGGGAAAGTGAGTAGAACACGATGCTGTTTTGTAAAAAAACAGCACTTATGTTTTTGTGACTCTTTTCTGACGTACGAAGCTGTTGCTGAACCTCCTGCAGATAGAACATACTTACTTCATCTGAGAGCTGACCAGAACAGGTCAGAGGAAGATGTCCTTCAAGAGGCTACTTCTCTCCACTGGCTATGAAAAGAGCCAAGAGACATCGCAACAGGGGACACCTAAATTTACGTGTGGTGGATGCCACACCTGTACAGGGCAGGGACTTGTAGCAGGACTGCTATAAAGGCATCCAAGGCCATGGCAACTTTACGAAAAAAAAATAATAGACTTAAAAAAAAATAAAATACCACTGAGGTTTTGGACCTGGAGAGGAGTGTTGGTTCCTGCACTGTTATTTCCTTCTCAACTCAGTGCAAGGAGCAGAAAATGCAAATAAGCTGGAGTCCCTGGCCCAGTGCTGAGCATCCTGCCTGATCCCAAGCCAGCAGCTTGTCAGAACTATGTGCTCTTGAAGTTAGGAAGCCTCAAAAAATGTGTTTTCCCCCCAGGTCTGTTTAGGCATCCAAGCCCAATCACACTGAGGGCTGCTGCGTGAGGTGGTACCTGCATTGCTTGTCAGACATCCCTGGCAGCTGCACATGGGAAGGGGTGACATGCAGAGGGTTGTCATGAGCCATTCCAATGGGCTAGACAAGTCCCAGTGCTTCAAGACACCCTTTTCTGTAACAGAAAATTAACACCAACCTGACTCACCTTTATAAAGAAGGACAAGGTAAAAAATATATTCTCCTCAAGGATTATGGGCAACCCTTTGCAACAGAAGACAAGCACCAAAGGTCAGGAAGAAAATGAACAGGGCTAAAATAGAGCTGGATTCCTGGAAAAAAATGCACACTCATCTAGCTCAGCATCATGCACTTATTTTACATGTTTTCTGGGAACCACCACAGCCAATTTCTCTTATCAGATCTGTCCAGTCTGAAATGCTTGCACAGATCTGTGCTGCTAAATGCTACTCCTACTGCTGCTGCTCTTCACTGATCTGATGAGCCCACATTCTGTGCTTACAAAGCACAGGAATGACACAGAAGATGCCCCGATATCCCAGTTGTGACATCCTTGGCCAAGGCTGAGTTTGAATGAGTAACGAGATGTCCCTTCCTGCCCTGACTGCAGAGGGGATAGGCTCCACCACTGCTATGACTCACATGAATGAAAAAGCTCTCCTTGAACCTAAAGTGAATGTCCAACTTTCTCAGCCACTCTCTCCCTAGACAGAAAAGATGCATAAATCATATAATCATAGAATGATTTGAGTTGGAAGATCATTGAGTTCCAACCCTCCTGCCATGGGCAGGGACACCTCCCACCAAACCAAATTGCTCAAAGTCCCACCCAATCCAGCCTTGAGCCCCTCCAGGGATGGGGCGTCCACAGCTTCTCTGGGCAACATGGGCCAGTATCTCACCACCCTCAGAGTAAACATCCTCATAATATCTAATGATTCATATACATAAACATGAATTGCTCATAATGGGACTGTCCATTTTAGAAACCAACATATAGTTGTGAAGAACAACTTTTTCTAATAACTTTCTCTGTAGTGGAATACTTTTGCCACAAACCCTGTTCTTCCAATGTCACCTATTATCTCTCCAGGTTCTTCTGGGAAGAGGAAAAATTATCTTTTTTTCTTCCTAATTTCTGTTCTCTCAAATGTTTGTCATTTTCCTTGTCTTGTTCCAGATTCCAGTGTGGATCCATCTTTCTGCAACAGCGAAACTGAGCCACACCCAGGCACTGAAGGCAATGGAGCAACTACCCCAAATTTTCCATAAAACACTCCCTGTAACCTCCAGAAGGGGATGTTTTTGCCTCTCAACACCTTTTTGTTACTGACACACATTTTATCTGCAGGCCATTTCTGTCTCCTGATCCTCTTTCCAGCCCGGTGTGCTACTTGCTGCCTTCTTCCCCCCCCCTATATGACTCATTGCATTTTATTCTTCTGACTTTGAGATCACCCCTCCAGTTTAACGAAATAGTTTCTAATTCTCACCCTGCCCTCACAAATGTTTGCCGACTCTGCTGGTTTGATATCCTCCATCACTGCCTGAGGGTGGGATTTACCTCGCCTAACTTTAGTCACCTACCTCGGAGGCATTGCACCTCTTACAAGGCAGCAGGAAAGGGCTTTTTGAGCGGCTGGGGGTGAGTTTGTTTTGGGAAGCGATGCTCCTGCAGAGCTCACAGGAGACATATATTTTAGCGGTAGACTCAGCAGTGTTAGATTACCCATTGGACTCTGCGGTCTTAAAGGTCTTTTCCAACCTAAATGACTCTATAATTCTATGTATTCACTGCTTATCTACGAGAGAGCCACTAGGATGGCAAGAAAAGCCTTTCCCAAATCAAGATTCGGCCAGTTATCCTCTCAGAGTAGAAAATAAACCTAGCTTGATATGATTTAGTTTTGACAAACCCATAATGGCTTTTTTTTTTTTTAACCTTATTATCCTCTAGGTGCTTATAAATTGATTGATTGATAATGTTTAACACTATATTTCTGGCTACTGGAATAAAGCTGGCCGGTCTCTGATTCCCCAGTCTCTCATTCCCCTCCTTCTCAGAGCCAGGCTCTCTGTTTGCCCTTCTCCAGTTGTCCAAAATGTCCTCGCCACATCCCCTGTGATAACCCCCGAGGAGCCAGACTACTCCTCCACAGGTTTCTTTAGGTCGTTGAATACAATGGTCCTGTCTCTTCTCATCTTTTAACCTGTTCTTGCCCGGCTCTGCCTCTGCTCCTGTTGTTCAAAATTAATTTCCCTTGCTAATCCTTTTTTGAAGAGTGAAAAAAAAA
>VZRU01019671.1:0-66713 GCA_013398155.1 Pedionomus torquatus | reverse complement strand
GGTTTGAATTCAATGACTTTTAAGGTCCTTTCCAACTCTAACCATTCTAAGATTCACGCAGCATCTCTTGTCAACCTGTGGTGTCTCAGCAGCAGCAGCAGGGAGTGCTGTTGTGTGGTTTTGTGCCATCAAAGAGGTGGTTGACTTGGCACAATTCCCGACTTGCTGCTTCTCAGAACACAAGGAGCTCTGCCCTGCGATAAAAGGGGCAGCTTGTTGGGCCACCAACACTAGCTAGGTCTTACCTTAAACATGCTGCAAACATCCTGACTTTCTACCTCCAATGGAAATGTGAGTCGAGGCTGACTTCTCAAGCTTCCATGCTTGAAGTCAACCTGGGGCAACTTGTTCCCAGCCTGCATTCACCTTTGAAGTTCATTGTTTCTTTCCAAAGATATACCTGAAAGCTTACCTGTACTTCCACTGGTGGTTCTTTCTCCACTTGGAAAAGATGTGGGGAGACAACCTAGAGGTTCACGTGAATTCTGCTTGCTTCATGTGTTACTGGGATGGGTTTTCCACTTAGTGATGAAATGACATCAGGGGTCCTTACCTGTGTGTGGGCTTGCGAAGCGGTGACTAAGTACATGGGTCTGTGAGAAGGAAATGTGTGCCAGAAGGTGGAGGGACCTGCACTTTCTTGGCCTGTGGTGTGGTCCAGACTCCAAGCCCTGACCAGGCTTGGAGGTATCTGGCAGTTTGGCAGGATCATTTAGCTATAGAGATGTTCAGTAGCACTGCTTCTTTGTGGAAGTCAGCTTGCTTTGAGTGGACAAAGCTGTGAAGGGAAGCAGAGTTAAAATAATCAATGCTGTTGGTAAGAAAAATTCCTGATGTGTTCTGGTTTAGGTCAGTCCTGCTTTTAATCTAGTTGGATGGGGGCTCTCTCACATCTTGTGAAGTCCTGTGTGCACTAAACTAATTTATTATTTTTAATTGGCTGTAACTGCTAGAACTTATCACAGATTTCTTACTTGCTTGAGGTACCCATAAGCATGCACAACTCTTCTTAAAATAAATTCTAAGGGTGGACTGATCTGCCTGAGCCATGGTAGCCAGCCCATGCCTACAGCTGGTGGGAAACTGAGTTGACCCCAGTGAGTGGAGACATGTTTTGAGAAGAGCAGAGGAGTCTTCAGCCTTTCTTCAGCCCTGGCCAACTGAGCCTGTGGTTTGGCACACTGTGACTTGGCTCTCTGCAGGGCTTGGAAGAGGAGAGGGACACTTGGCAGTTGCTGCTCAGCCTGTTGCTCCAGAGCAACACTGTTTCCCAAAGCACAAAAGCAGCAGTGGTGTTTCAAAGAGGACTTCATCAGCTCCTTCAGTTTTCAAAGACCTGGTGCCACTTCAATGTGGATTTAGTATCACCCGTAACCCCTGGGTCACAGCAACCAAACAATTCTGCCCGTTTAAGCTCCAGTAATCTTGGCTAGATTTCTGGTTTAATTTGGAGACAGCCTGCTGCAGCTTCACACAGTAAATGCCCTATTAAGCACTTAATTATTTCTCCATAATACTAGCTTTTATCTTTAATACAACAGTTTTACTGTCTCTGATAATTACACAGTCTCGGATAACTCTCTTAAATCTAATGAGGCATGACAAGCTGTGTTCAACAAGGCACCACACCATTAACTTCTTACCTCTCACTTGTCATCTTATCACACTGAATTACTGTATTTCTAGCCTGAGTGGCTGTGGATACATAACATGTCGCTTCTCATTAAGGCAGTAATGAAAGTCATCCCTGGTGCTCTGGCTGTTGGGCTAGTGGTCAGCTGCCTGCTTTGGTGGCCTGCAGACCCCTTCAACAGCTTCTCTGCAGCATCGTGTTCTTTTGCCCCATGAGCTGAGCAAGCTTCTTAGGTTGGGTTTAAATATTTCTGGCTGTGTGGGTCCATGGGGCTTTTGCCTGTGGGTGGGTGAAGTGTAAGTGGCCCTCTGGAAAGTGAAGGTGACAGTGTACAATGTTTGGGCTGATGGAAATGGGTACTGTGGGGATATCTCATGGTGGGGTTCAGCTGAGTAAGCGAAGCCAGGTGTTTTTTCTGGGTGGGGATAGGACACAAACTGCTGTGGAGATGCTTGGTATAACCTGGCCTGATGGCTGTGTTGTTACCCATTAATGGCAATAGCAGATCAGGTCAAGGAAGTGCTGGTTTTCTGTGGCCTTGAGGGTGGGTGGTGCCATAAATTCTGCCTGTGCCCGATTGAAGTCCTGGGATTTGTCTTTTCATGCACCGATCTGTCGCTTTACCGGTAAGAGAAGTATGAAGTCCTACTTTGTCCTGGTTTGAGTGGCATAGGACTAATTTTTTTTCTAATGCTTGTAAAAAGTGCACTTCTAGAAGACTCTAGTGTCTGAATTAATGAAAATACTTACTTTACAGTCAGCTGTGCTAAATGGGATTCAAGGTGTGAGGATGAGGAGTGAGACCCAGGCCTGTGACCCGAGCTGCCAACAGGGTTATTCCATACCATGAGCGTCATATTCAAGATAAATTAGAAAGTTTGCTGCAAAGTTACCTTTCTTTCAATGGCAGTGGTCCAGAGGACTTCTTGCCTCAGTGCTGGGTTCCTGATTCTCACTCCCAGGTGGGGAGGGGTTATCAGGTCTAAATGACAATAAATAGGTTTGGGTTTCTTATACTGTAACACACTCCTAAGATGTCAAAGCTCCTGGCAGGGCAATTCCTGCATCATTCCAGGCTGGATCAGGCAGGTGTTTCCCAGGGGAAGGAGCCCAGGCTGTCCCTCAGGGCAGGTGGTGGGGCTCCAGCTGGCAGGCTTGAGTGCTCGAGTACAGCCAGGCTGAACAGATCAGTTAATTACTGACTGGATGCAGAACAGCAGAGACCATTTGGAAATGGGCTGTATCCAGCCAATGCTCTTTATTTTTTTTTATTTATTCTTTTTTTTTTTTTTTCCCAGTCTTTACAGAACTTGCTGCTGAGACTGTTTAAGGAGGTGGGTTTGCCTTCTGGGATGACAGCACAGCTTGTGCAGGCTCCACAAAGCTCTGTGTGTGGCTTTGTTTCAGGTTATGACACAAGTAATTTGGATTCCCTGTGGGTGTCTTATGGGATTCCTTTGGGACTGGCTACTATGGTATGCCTGGATTTAGATCAGTTCCTGGCTCTAAAAGGCCATGTTTTAATTGGAAAAAAGCTGTTAGCTTCTCTGCAGTTTCATTAACTGAAAGACTAACCGGTGGGTGGAATGTAAATCTTGGAAGAGAGCTGGAGACCAAGTTATGTTTAGAATTGTGCTGGCCTTATCAGCAGTGTTGGTCATCTAAAATCGACCAGAGATGTTGCTTGCGCCTTGCTCCTCCAATGGACAGTAAGGAAATTTGTATTTATAAAGTGCATCTCTTTTCCTCCCTGGAGAGCAGGCAGAAGGCCATGGCTGTGCCCGTGCTCTCATCGATGGCACTCTTGGTCCTTGTCTTCACATCCCCAAGCTGTCCTGGGAAGTGCCCCTATGTGCTGAAAACTGTCAGCAGTGAGAAAAGTCCCATTCCTGCCTGCAAATTTGAAGGCAACAGTTGAAGAACCTAATGAGGTTCAACAAGAGCAAGTGTAGGGTCCTACATCTGGAGAGGAAGAATGCCAGGCAGTGGGGTGGACCCACTGGAAAGCATTTCTGGAGGAGAAGGATTTGGGGGTCCTGGTAGGCACTAAACTACCCATGAGCCAGCAATGTGCCCTTCTTACCAAGAGGGAATCTTGGGCTCTGTAGGGTAGTGTGGCCAGTAGGTCAAGGGAGGTCATTCTCACCCTCTGCTCTGCACTGGTGAGGCCACAACTGGAATACTGCATCCAGTTCTGGGCTCCCGAATTGAAGAGAGACGGGGAAGTACTGAAAAGAGTCCAGCATGGGGCAACAAAGATGATTAAGGAATTTGAGCACCTCCCTGATGAGGGAAGGCTGAGAGCTGGGACTCTTTAGCCTGGAAAAGAGAAGGCTGAGGGGAGATCTTATTCATGATCTTATTCTGAAGGGTGGGTTGAAGGAGGATGGAACTAGACCCTCTTCAGTGGTTCCCAGTGACAGGAGGAGAAGGAGCAGGCACAAGCTGAAACACAGGAAGTTCCATTAGAATATGAGGAACAACTTTTGGGTGAGGATGACAGAGTCCTGGAAGAGGCTGGTTGGGGAAGTTGTGGAGTCCCCTTCTCTGGAGACCTTCAAGACTCACCTGGATGCAGTGACATCACCTGGAGTGATGTGCTCTGGATAATCCTGCTTTAGTGGGGAGTGGGACTGGATGATCTCTAGAGGTCCCTTCCAACTGTAACAATTCCATGATTCCATGTCACTGGGGGAAGATGAAGAAATAATAGCCGCAAGAAGTGGCTATTTCAGCCTTTTGGTTGTTTCCTAAAGGAGTGAAGTAGGCTACTGGTCTCCCAGGGGTGGAGAGTTAGTAATGATAAAATAGATGAAATGATCATCTGTTTGGACTCTTGCAGTGTGTGTACTTTTCAGCACTCGTGGCATTGCTCTGGCACAGCTAGGACGTACAGAAGCCTATTTTTCAGGTGGTTTCCCAGAAAGAGTTATAGGCTGTACATGTGTCCTGCTGCTTTCAGGCTCCTGGTTTCGCTAGATGGCACCACCAAGCAGCAGATCTGTTTGCATTGCTGGCCAGGCTGTCAGGAGTTGGAGAGGATGTGCTGAATTATTTTCTTTCTTTCCATTTTTCCTTTTTTTTTTTTTTTCTTCTAGTTAATAAGGTTAATGTAGTTGAAAATCTTGTTCCAGAGCATTGATAGCTGTAGGTTTAAGGGAAGGAGAATTGGCCTGGTAGATAGTACTTTCTAAAACAGGATCCTGGCTGGATAGATAGATAAATAGTCAAAGAAAAAAAAAAGCCAAAATAACCTTCTACATGGGATGTAGTAATTGATACTTTTCTGCTAGCAATTCCAGTTTGTGTATGGAAGAGATGGTTGAACCCCAGGAGCATCAAATCTGACTGACTTGGCTGGGACCCTTGGAGATGTTTCTGCAATGCTCAGACCCCACTCTGAGCAAACCTAGGTGAAAAATGCAACTTGCAGATCATGTTCAGAGAGTAGCTCAGAGCAGAGACTGATAGATGCCACTGGAAGGCTCCTTGGAGGAGGACAGACCTGAGGGGCTGCAAGGAGCAAACTCATATGGTAACACAGTGGTAATGGTTTTAAACTGGAAGAGGGGATATTTAGATTGGATATTAGGAAAAAATTCTTTCCTGTGAGGGTGGTGAGGCACTGGAACAGGTTGCCCAGGGAGGTTGTGGATGCCCCATCCCTGGAAGTATTTAAGGCCAGGCTTGATAGGGCTTTGAGCAACCTGGTCTAGTGGGAGGTGTCCCTGCCCATGGCAGGGGGGTTGGAACACAATCTTCAAGGTCCTTTCCAACTCTAACCACTCTATGATTCTATGGCCACAGGGACTTTAAAGGAACCTTCTAACCCAAACTATTCCATGATTCTTTAAATAAAGGTCATCTAGTCCAACTTCCTGCAATAAGCAGGGACACCTGCAGCTAGATCAAGTTCCTCAGTCTCATCCAACCTGACCTTCGGTGTTTTCAAGGAAGGAAGGGTTGCTTCAGATATCAATATTTTGGGGGGGGTTGGTGTTACTGAAGCCATGTGTCTCAGACTCCTGCTCCACAGTGGTAGCCAGTGGGCATGCAAAACGTGGTGTGATGAAATAATATTTTAATACTGGTTTTAAAAGCTTGTTGTGTTGGCTCGCAGGGGCTTGGCACTGGTGCCTTCATGATGGAGTTGTATAGAGGGCTCTGGTCTCATTAGCTGCAAGGAGGAGATGGCTTTATTGTGCTGCTGTGGCTCCAAAGCTTAATGGTCTCTTGATTCATATCATTTCACTGTCACCACCATAATGTCTGTTTACCTGGAAGAATTATTAGGGCTAGTAGGTAGCAATGAACCCTCCATAGCTGCCCTTGGGTTGCTTACAGCAGCATGAAAATACTGCTGCTGAAAGGCACCAGAAGCATCCACCAACCTCACAAACACCTCTGCTTTTCATCCTTCTTAATTGTGGCTGCATGCATTGCCTCTGGTCACCTTGGAGCCTGGGTCCTTTGACTTTGCTCGGCTTTAAACTGGCAAAAGCTGAAGGTCATCCATGTTTGGGGTTTGTTTTTGTGTTTTTTTTTTTTTTTTTGCTTGCTGTTTCATTGAAAATCAACACAGATGGCACATACACAACGATTCAGCTCTGCTGAACCTAACCTCTCTCTTTCTTTGCAGTAAAACGATATAAGGAGCCAAAGGAAGAGAGACGTCCCTGGAAGATATGGTGAGATTTTTAAGGCCAGGCTGGATGGGGCTTTGAGCAACCTGGTCTAATGGGAGGTGTCCCTGACCATGGCAGGGGGGTTGGAACTCGATCTTTCAGGTCCCTAACCATTCTATGATTTTTAATTTGGAGATTGATGTGTGTGTCTAATTCTATTTTCTCATGCACTAACAATCTCCTAGGCCCTCTGCATATCCTGCATGTTACTTAGTCATTAAAGGAATTGTTGTGATGTCACTTCCCAGGGGAACCTCCATAAAGTAGCTGGTGCACCTTAGAAGCAAAATTCCTTGCCTAGCTCCTCCAGAATAGCTTGGGTTTATTGCAGATGACTGAACCAAGGGAATGTGGTCTCTGATCTACTGGCACACATGCATATGGGATGTGTCCCAGACAGGTTCAACTTATGTTCTTAAATTCAATTAATCATTTTGGCATTGCCTGACCCAGCTCAAGCATAGACCAGGGAATGCATTTGGCTGTGTTGGTGGAAGGTAGTTGGATATTCTTGTCAGCTTGGGATACCGCTACAAAGCAAGTCTGTATTGTAGGATTTACCATATGCTGAGAGGTGGGTGCGTGGGTGAGATTAGAGCATGGTCAGGCTGGTTTGGCAGCGTGGAGCTACTGGCCAACAGTAGTGGTGAAAAACGTGGTGGTGTCCTCAGTTCTCCCTCTAAAATGATTTAGGAATTCAGTCTGATACCCAGTGGATGATCAGAGGGCTGGAGCACCTCTCCTATGAAGACAGGCTGAGAGAGCTGGGGTTGCTCAAACTTAAGAGAAGACTCCAGGGAGACTTTATAACAGCCTTCCAGTGTCTGAAAGGAGCCTACAGGAGAGATGGAGGGGAACTCTTTGTCAGGGAGTGGAGTGATAGGACAAGGAGTAAGGGTTTTAAATTGGAAGAGGGGGGACTTAGATGAAGTATTAGGAAGAAATTCTTTCTTGTGAGGCTGGCGAGACCCTAGAACAGGTTGCCCAGTAAGGCTGTGGCTGCCCCCTCCCTGGGAGTGTTCAAGTCCAGGCTGGATGGTGCTTTGAGCAAGCTGGTCTGGTAGAATGTGTCCCTGCCCGTGGCAGGGGGATTGGAACTCTATCTTTAAGGTCCCTTTTAACTTAAACCATTCTATGGATGGGTGCAAAAATTTGCTGAACGTGTTCCCTGCACCTGCTGCTGGTGGGAGAAGCTGAGGCTAGGCTGGGCACTAGAGGACAAACTTCCCTTTACTGTGGGCTAGAACTCAGTGGCAAGTGTCAGGTGCAAATCTTCAAGCCTGAACTGCTACATGCTGAAGGGTTTTATATATACATATGTATTATTTAAAAAAAAATATTTGGAATTGACCAAACTGTCCACCTCCACCACGCACAACTTCTTGGGTGTCTTGGTTGGAAAGCAGAACCCCGCAGGACCTTCACTTGGGGTGCTGCTGGTGTTCCAGGTCTTTATGCCTTTTTTCCCTCCCCCCAAGGTTTTTTGATACCTTCAAGCAAGGACTGGGTGCTGCGTTAATCCACACTGTCAATGTTCTTCTGTCAAATTACACTGAAGAGGACTCTTGCGCTTTGTAAGTACGCAAGGTACTTGCATTCGTGTCCTACATCTGTAACAGGAAGAAGCAAGCCTGCTGAGAAATGTCATAGTGAAAACATTGAAAGCCTTTGGTTGGGAATATACCGCGCTGAGCTTTTGTTCAGCATCTGGGTTGTCCCTTGGTCATTGTCTCCTGGTCTGATGGAGATATGGCAGCGCAAAGGAGATGCGTCTGGCTATTAAAAGCACCTTGATACTGCAGAAAGCTGTGGTGGTACTTTGTGTCTCATGTGAGGATGGTTTTTGTTGTGGTGGTGTTCTTTTATGGACTAGTTGCACCTACCAAATGTGTAATCCTGTCTAAGGCCTTTCTAAGTCAGACTTCAGGTTAGAAGTGCCACCTTCAGTTCAGACCAACCACTCTGCAGCTACAAATGTAGTCTCAGAATTAGCTTGCTTCTGTTCTGAGAAACTCCTCCAGGCATCAAAATATTGCTGAAAACCTTCTGGCAAGTGTCCTTTTTATATGCTGGAGTGCTGCACCTGGTTATATTTCTTTAAAAAGACCCAGCCTTGTCTGGGGCTAAAAATAACAATAACAAATCACTTTAGAGCTTCTTTTTTTAAACGAGCACAAGAGGATTTAATTTAAAACAGTGTCTATGCTCTCTGCCCTCTAGATATTTATTGTTCTTTAGAGTGCATTTTGTGTTTCCCTGGGCTGCCTGACTGTTAATCCTGAACAAGGCAGCTTAAAATTCTACAGCCTTGTCCCTGAGATTTGAGGTTTATATGCTACGTGTGCTGCCCAGTATAAACCATGAGAGCGTCACGGTTGTGTCAGGACTCTGGTTTTAGTGACTGGAAGCTGTAATCAGCTAGTCTGTGCCTTTGGATGTAGAAAAAGGTAATGCCATGTTTTGAAAATGGCTATCAGAAGCAGAGTGTTATTTTCAGTGTCTTTATTCAGCAGCAGTATTGAGTTCTGAAAAAGGAAATGTTCATTCCTGTAGCTCTGGATTTTGTGTTTTATTTCACACTGTAGAAATCAGGCCTGGTTTAGTAGAAAATATTCCAATAATGGAAAACCGGCTAGAACACATTAGTTTGAGAGGAATTTTTTTGTTTCTCTAGAGTTCATTAAAATACCAAGTCCTGGATTAGAGCTTGGACCCTGCAATCCCCAGAAGGTCCCTGCAGGTCTCCTGTTTCTGGTGCTCTGTCCAGTGTGGCTTAAACATCCAAAACTGCTGAGCCAAATCCCCCAGGCAAAAATTTCCGGATAGGGATGGGTTCAGCTCCTGGATTTGCAATGAGGACCCTAAACTGGAGAGTTTTGGGATGTCTGCTGCTAAGCCAGGGCTTGTTGCCTCTCCCAAGACCTGGAGAGTATCTCTGCTCTTAGGAGCATCTTGGCACTGCTCAGGAAAATGGACTTCTTGTCTCTTCTGCTGTGCAGTTTGTTGAGGAGCTCTGGTATTCAACAAGCTTTGATTTCCTTGTATGAAAACCAAAAATGCTTGGTTCTGTTTCTGCAAAGCTCAGGATGTAGGGAAATCCAATAAAAGAGAAAGGAAGAAAGAAGTAAGCTTGAACTATTAAGTGGGGATTTTTTTTTTTAAACCTGGGGGTGGGGGTTATGGATTCTCATATTGAAATCAAAGACTTCTGAATTAGACTTAAGAACATGACTGAAACCTGAATTTTCCTCTGCTCCTAGCTACCTTATTAATTTCATCCTTGATGCCACGCTGGGGATGCTGCTGATCTGGTTTGGAGTGAAAGTTGTCTCCTGGATCGTGCATCGCAAGAACTTAAAGTGCCTGGTCTTTGGAGAATATGGTAGGTGTCCACTGCTCTGCACAGGGGTGGTTTGTTTGCTCCCAGCTATGAATGGGGGGGGAAAACAGGGGCAGAAACTGTGGTTTGGGGAGAAAACAAATGAGCAGCCTATTTCTGTTACTCGTTTTCCAAGGAGCTCCCAGAATGTGGTAGTGATCAGTGTGTTAAGTGCTGGGAAGTTATGAGGTTGTAGATGACTTTGCCTTTTGCCTTGCTAAGGAACCCTGGATGTTGGTGATGAAAGTTGGAACGTTTCCTTGACTGGATAATATGCCCTAGGTCATGTGTATGATAAACTCGGGTGTTTGGGTGCAGTAGTGGCGACTTGTGTGGGGTTCTTGGGTGAGATGCTGGCCCAGGTTGCCCAGAGAAGCTGTGGCTGCCCCATCCCTGGAGGTGTTCAAGGCCAGGCTGGATGAGGCTTTGAGCAACCTGGTCTGGTGGGAGGTGTTGGGGGTTGGTGGGGTTGGAACTGCATGATCTTTAAGGTGTCTTGCAACTCTAATCATTCTATGATGGTTTTGTTTTTTGGTTGTTTTTTCTTTTTTTTTTTTGTGCCTAACCTCTGAATCCAGACACAGGGTCGTTCTTGCATTTGCCTTGAGCTTTAGGCATGAGCTAGGACACAGCCTGGCCCGAAAACTGATTTCACAAATTAATTTTGGGTTGGTTTGGTGGGGTTTTTTGGTGGTTATTTTTTTGTTGGTGGTATTTGTTGTTTGTTTTGGGGTTTTTTTTGTGGGGTTCTCTGTTTTTTTGCCTGTTGATCTTAAAGAAGAAATTTTAAGGGTGCCCTGATATGGTAAGCTCTCTGCTTTGACGTCTTTTGTGAGATGAAGAAGAAAATGTTTCAGAAAAGCCTTTCTCAGCCAGGCCCACTAGAGGGTAGCACTTCCCTTCAGAAAGAGCGGAGCCATCCCTTTGCCTATTTTACATCGAATTTGTCTCTACACTAGATACAGTCTTAATTGAGAAAATGCATGCTATTCATACCAATCACTCTTCTACCTTTAAGACCTTAATCTTTCAGTAATCTTTCAGTCTGTTCTGAAGGTAGTCTCGTCCTTTGTGTTTGCAGTAGCTGGTGTAATAACTGAGCTGGTGGAACTTGGACCAAACTAGGACTGGTGTGGAGACCATGCTGACTTGTGAGCTCTTACTTAGGCTCATGTTCAGTGTATTTAAAAGGGTGATGGTGCAGTTTGAAGAAGGTAGTTGCGTTTGTGGGACAGCAGAAGCAGCTATGGGGTGGGAATGAGATGATAACGGATGGCTTGAAATGATGCAATGTGGCAGAACTGGCTCTTACCAAGCCTGAGATTGACTTTAAAGGCTGCAGTGGTTTCCAGTGCAGGTTCAGCGTCCTAACAGCGTGCATTTGGTGGGGACTCTATTCTTTCCTGATGGCTCTTCCTCAAAGAGCTGAGGAGCCAAACACAGAGCACTAAAAATGAGGTGATAGAGCAATCCAGATGTCTTTGGTTCAGGGACTGAGCAAACAGGGCTTTGCCGAGGCATGCCAGGGCATGGCTTCAGCTCCATGTGCCATGTCTGCAGTTGAGCAGAAGCAAGGAAGTGTTGAAGTGTACTGACAACTTGTTTTAGCCCTACAGAGCAGTAGTGAGCTTCCGTTGAGCTATTGTTGGTCCCTCAAAGGCTGGCTTAGACTACAGAAACAGCCAGCTCCTTTGAGGAAATCTTGCTTTCATTAATAAAAGAAAAAAGATTTCTACTGTTGCTTGAATTTTAGTTCTTGAATTGAGGATTAAATATCTTGTCCACCGAGCACTGCTGTTGCTGTAGGTATCTTGCCAGGGTGACCATGATGAAAAAGTTAGGTAGGAGTCAAGTGGCATGGCCAGAGCAATCCTTCTGTAGGGAAGAAAAAACACTGCTGCCCTCATCTCGGGTGTGAAGTAACTTCCAAAGCTGCTTGAAAAGATGTTAGTGAACGTTGTACAGTCTGATACAGGCTCCAGAAGTATGATTCACGTTTTGGTCTAATTGCTGTTCCAGACTTTGTTGCTCCTGAGGAGCAAAAGTGTCTCTTGCAGTCTTGCAGAGAAGGAAGGGCAGGAAAGCAGTGAATCCATGTTGCAGAGTGGTGAGTGCAATTGCTGAGCAATGGGAAACCAATGGCAACCATTTGGAAAGGACTTATTGTGGGTTTTGTCCAGTATAGAATCATAGAATAGTTAGGGCTGGAAGAGACCTTGAAGATCACTTAGTTCCACCCTCCCTGCCATGGACAGGGACACCTTCCACTAGACCAGGTTGCTTGAAGCCCCGTCCAGCCTGCTCTTGAACTATAGCCAGTACTCATAAACCTGCTTGGTTGTCAAGCAAAAAACCAAATCTGTTGCAACTGCTTCCTTTCTGACCTTCCAGCTCGTATTGCATCCCAAACACAGGAGACACCCACGCTGAGATCAGCCTCTCTTGTGCCAGAGCCAATGGCTGCTGCAGCCAGGAATGACCACAGTTTTAGGGTTTTGGAAATGACACTTTAAAATCTTGTGTAGATGTTCAGCTCCTAAGATCAAAGAGGTTTATTTTTCATCTTGGTTCAAGCAGGCTTTAGAGGAGGATGGTTGCCTTACACGTGCTCAAAGCTAATAAACTCCATGAATGCTGTGTGTGCCACTGCTCTAGCAGGGTAGCAGCCAACCATGCCTACAGGTAGTCCCTGTAGGGGACTTTGGAAGGATGGAGAGCAGAGCTTAAGCTGCAGAGGACTTGGGAGGTGGATGCCAAAGGTCTTGGAGGTGTTGCCAGGTCTGTACAGACTGAGTAGGAAAGATTTTGAGCTGGAGTCAGAGCATGTAGATGAAGACTGGTTCAGCTTTGTGCCCCATCTCCAAACTCTCCAGCCACCTTCTCCCTCATCCATTGACACAGCAATAAGCAGTTCGCTAGAAGGGAAGTCTGTATAGCCATGGCATCTTGGAATTGTAGATGCCACTCCAGGGAAGAGCCATAAAATGGATTAGAGGGATGGGGTATCTCTCCTGTGAGGATAGGCTGAGAGAGTTGGGGGTGTTCTGCCTGGAGAATAGAGAACTTTGAAGAGATCTTATAAGACCCTTCCAGTACCTAAAGATGCAAGATATAAACTCTTTATAAGGGAGTTTAGTGGCAAGATGAGTTCTAGGGTAGTGGTTTTAAACTGAAAGATTTGGATAAGATTTGATGTTAGAAGCTTTTGACTCTGAGGGTGAAGAGACCTTGGCCCGGGTTGCCCAGAGGAGCTGTGGATGCCCCGTCCCTGGAGGTGTTCAAGGCCAGGCTGGATGGGGCTTTGAGCAAGCTGGTCTGGTGGAAGGTGTCCCTGCTCACGGTGGGGCAATTTGAACTAAATTATCTTTAATGTTCTTTCCAGCCCAAACCATTCTATGTGTCTAGTAGCTCTAAAGAGCTACTTTAGAAATACTGGAATATTTCTTCCAGGAAAGCAAACCCTATGAATTTGCATTGAGATGGTTTCTGCAACGTGCAAGTGTAATGCTGAAGAGGAACACTAAGAAATGAGGAGGAGGAAGAGGGTGTTCTTGCTTGAAAATGCCTCTCTGGAGGCCCATCTGGATGTTGACTTGTGTATGACTGTGATTATGGTTCAGTGACTTGTCGAAGTCTGATGCTTTGTGCTCATTCACTGTCTGGAAATGGAAAAGCATGTTGCTTGGAAGGCTTTAAAGTCTGTTTCGTGGCCTGTTGAACTCTGCTGGTCAAATTTAGTTATAGGAGAATCTGCTCTGTGCCAGCTGCTGAGTTTAACTGAGGACCTGTGTAGGCTGCTGTTGGCCCTGTTGTGGTGTTGTACAAAATTTCCATAACAAATATTCCCACGTCCTGAGGCAGCCAAGGGAGCTGGCTGCTAACACTTGAGGAAATACAGCTGAAAAAAAGCTCTAACCTGAGGGGTCGTCCTGTCCTCAGCAAGCCTGGCCTTTCCACCCCTAGGACCCGGGGGGAAAAAGTATGGACAGAAGACTGAGGACCATCCTCAAGTGATCAAGTGTTTGTTTTGAGCAGTGGTACAAACCTTTGAACCTCCTGCATCTGGCTGATAGCAGCAGCATTTACCCCACTGTGACAGCAGTATCTTCAGGGACCAGAGACCCAGAGCAGTGGTGCGATGCTGCAAACCAGGGGCTGAGTCCAGCTGTACATTCTCTTGTAGCTCAGGTGCAGAACATGCCAGAGAGGGTCTGGAATGCTCACTGGATCCATGTGGTTGCCCTGATGGGTCGGGTCCCAGTCTCTGAAAACCTGTTTTTGCTCTCTAAGTGAGCCCTTCAGATGCTTTGTTGCTGTTTCTTACCCTTCTATGTACTTGGCACTGATAGCTAGAGCCCTTGGTTTTAGAGGTACCGTTTGGGTATCACTTAAGATGTTTTTAGGGACTCCTATCCCCTCCATCTTGCCCAGTATGACTTTCAGTGCTTTCAAACATTTGCTTTTCCTCAGTTGCCCTGAACCCTCTGCTTTGGCTATGGTTAAGCTCTTCCCTACCTGCTCGCTGCCCACACAGTCCCCAGAAGACTGTAAATAAAGCTGTCGGCCAGGAACACGTGGGCCATGCTGACAGCTCGGTACGTTACACAGCCTGGATTAAAACTAATCCTGTTGTGTGGCAGCAACTTGAATACCTCCAGGAGCGCTGCTTTTGCTCCACAAGCAGTTGGACTCCCACACACGAGGAGGAATGAGAGACACGTGTTTGTGTGAGGCTGCTGGGGGAACACCAGTAATCCTCAGTCTGCACCACCAAGGAGGTATTGCTGATGGTGGGGTGGGGAGCACCAGCGAAGCTGCTGGAGGAGAATGGTCTAAAAGCAGTGTGTTCATCCTTGGGGTGAAGGAGGATATTTATCAGGGTGGAAGATGGCTATAAGGAGGTTTTGGACAAAGGGTGTGAAGTACTAAGCTACAAGGAAAGGTTGGTGGTGACGTCCCTGTGTCAGGAAGTGTAGTGATAGAACAAGGGGTAATGGTTTTAAATTGAAAGAGTGGAGATTTAGATTGGATCTCAGGAAGAAATTCTTTCCTGTGGGGGTGGTGAGACACTGGAACAGGTTGCACAGAGACATTGTGGATGCCCCATCCGTGGAGGTGTCCAAGGCCAGGCTGGATGGGGCTTTGAGCAACCTGGTCTAGTGAGAGGTGTCCTGCCCTTGGCTGGGGGGTTGAATCTAGGTGATCTTTAAGGTCCCTTCCAACTCTAACCTTTCTATCATTCTATGTCCTGGGTTATCTTCCAACTAGGACTGAGGACAAGAAACTGGCCATGTTCAAGGGGATGTGTAATCTCCTGATAGGTGTGATGTGGAGGCTGCAAAGATCCTTTGGACCTACTCCCCATTCTGCTGCAAGGAAAGAGAAACTTTGAACACAGCCAAGAGAAGGAAGTCTATTTAGTTAGTTATTAAGCCTCCAGGTAGCAGGTTGGTTTTTGCTGGCTGGAAATATTGTGTGAGAGAAACAGACTTGTAGGCACTCACCTAGATTTATGTAATGAAAACATGTCATGTAAGGACAATCCTCTCCCATCCATGGAGTAGGGCACCTCTGCACAACTTATCAATTAAAGATATTAAGGTGCATCTTGAGGGTGCCTCTGACCATCTTGCTGTAGGAAGCCAGTGCCTAAATGAGGTGTGTGGCTAGCTGGGATCAACTGCGGTTTTCCAGCCTCATTTCCTATGCTGTGGGAGTGGAGTCATTGAATAGTTTGGGTTGGAAGATGATCTAGCCTTTAAAGGAGGAGATGATGTGGCCAATCAATTTTATGGGCCTGCCTAGTGACTACACCAAAGGCTTGCTGTAGGCTCTAGCCAATGAAGGTAGCCTAACTGGAGAAGTCTCTGGTCTCAGAAGTAGAGTTCCCTAGGTGTGGGATCTTGCAGTGGCACAGCAGAAACTTTCCTGTAGTGAAGGGAGAAAAGGTTTTCCTAAAGGTTGTCAAACCTAAAAAAAAATAAATAAAAAAAATCAAGAGCAAAATGATGGCTACCTTGCTAACTGAAAGGACAACTCTTTGGGTGAGGAGCTGTTAACCCTGGTGATATGGACAGGTCCCTGCCTAGGGTGGATTAAGAAGCAGGCTTGCTTTTCTAATGTCTGTATGTCAGCTTGGTTAGCTAAAACCTGTCTAAAGATGGCTTGTCGAGGGTTAGAGCTGTCAAGTGCATAGTAAGCAAAGTTAAGAACCATTGGTATCTGTGATGATGAATGGTAGTGATCTCCTATCCCCAAAAGGGTGTGAGGGAGCAGGTATTTGGGAGAGATCTCAAACTTGCTGTTGCTTCTTGTCGTCTCTGCTTGCCCAAGCATTGGGCAAGTGTAATCGTGCCTGCCATGCAGAAGAGCAGACTTGTAAAGGGTGCTGTGGCTGCTAGTCCTGCCTCCCCATGGGGGATGGAGCACAGCTGAGAACACAGAGCAGAAGGGAAAGAGTTCAAATGCAGGAAGGACACCATGGATGTGATTGTTTTCCTGTCTTTGCTTACTCTTGGAGCTCTGATGGGTGATGGTAGCCTGGAAGGACAATAGGTTGGTCATGGGGTGTGGGGCAAAATGCCTCACTGTGCCAAAGACAACTGGGCACCTGAGTCTATCAGGAGAGGCTGTCCATGCTTCAGGTGGATCAAAGCCTCTCTGACACTGGCCTTTAATTGCCAGTTGCCTCTAACACTGCTCCAGTCTTCTCTGCAGACCACCCATTAAGCTGTCGCCTGCCAGAGAGCCAAGACATGTGCTTCCTGAAATCCTCTCTGGGCTCTGCTGTTTGCACTCAAACGTAACCTCCCTGGCTCCCTCTTCCTTCCCTGCTGGCCTGGCACATGCTCTGCTTGCTGTCATCATAGCTCAGCTGCCTCTCTGCACCTCAGCCTCTCAGTCCTTCTCTCCTTTGCTTCCTTCTCAATCACGGCTTGAGCAATTAAAAAGCTGGGATGCAAGGTGATCACTCTGAGGTCTCTGACCTGGTGACACTAGCTGGATGCCTCTATTCTTAACTGTAGCTTTGCAAATGTTTTGGCATGGTGCTAATCATAGTCACAGAATGGTTTGGAATTAAAGGGACCTTCAGGACTACCCAGTTCCACCCCTGCCCCTCCCCCCCATGGGCAGGGACATCTCCCACTAGACCATGTTGCTCAAAGCTCCATCCAGCCTGGCCTTAAACACCTCCAGGGATGGGGCATCCACAACTTCCCTGTGAAACCTTTTCCAGTGTCTCACCACCCTCACAGGAAAGAACTTCTTTCTAGTATATCATCTGAATCTCTCATCTTTCAACTTAAAACAATTGCTTCTTGTCCTCTTGCTCTATTCACTAATCAAGAGTGCCTCCCCAAATCTCCTATAGCTCCTTTAAGTACTGGAAGGGGCTCTAAGGTCTCCCTGGAGCCTTCTGTTCTCCAGGCTGAACACTCCCAACCACTCCCATCCTCTCAGCAGAGGTGCTTCTGTCACTAATAAATTACAACATAAGGACAAAAATACTCAGAAACCAGTTTTGCCCTTGCTGGGAAGCAGATTCCCATAGAGCTGGGCTTGGTTGGATACCAGCTCTTATTAAATCCCAGTGTACTCTGCTGGGCTCTATGGCTGGGGGTTTGTGGTGTGGTTTGGTTAAATGTGCTTTTGCAGGCTGCTGGTATTGTCTTCCCCTGCTATGTCTCACCAGTATCCTGCTGAGAAAGGTGGGGCAGATCTCCCAGAATGTGGTAGTGATCAGTGTGTTAAATGATGTTATGAGGCTGTAGATGACTGCCTGTTGCCTTGCTAAGGATCCCTGGATGTTGGTGATGAAAGGTTGAACGTTTCCTTGACTGGATAATGTACCCTGGGTCATGTGTATGATAAATTTGGGTGTTTGGGTGCAGTGATGGTGACTTCTGTGGGGTTCTTGGGTGAGATGCTGGTCCAGGTTGCCCAGAGAAGCTGTGGCTGCCCCATCCCTGGAGGTGTTCAAGGCCAGGCTGGATGGGGCTTTGAGCAACCTGGTCTGGTGGGAGGTGTCCCTGCCCATGGCAGGGGGTGTGGAACTGCATGATCTTTAAGTATCCTGCTGAGAAAAGTGGGGCAGATCTCCCAGTCCACTGCAACCTGACAGTGGCGTCCAGCACTGGCGTCTCATGGTGGGTTGGAATCTCCCATACAGATGCAATTACACATTCTGGGCCAGATTATGCTGGAGACAAGTGTTGCCAAGGCTTATCTCTGTATTCAAGTGGTAAGAGGAAATGCTGCAGCTTCCCTAAAGCCAGATACTGTAGCTCAGTTTTGCAGACCTGAGATATTTTGATGAGCCTGGGAAGACGATAACTAGCTGGCAGGGCGCTTACGAAGGGCTGAAGCAAGCACTTGTAATAGATACGGTACCATTATCATTGTTAAACAATACAAATATGCTTTTACTTATTACTTGGTGAGTGCCCCATTGGAAACATTCATATTTAATTAGCATTGATTCTTTTTGAGTGAACTGCTCTGAAACCCAGGGCGACGGAGCCCCTGTCTCTTGTTCAGACATGGAGTATCACATAACCAGCCGTTGAGTTCATCAGCAAAAAAAATATTAACAGTGCTGTTTAGGACTTGACAATTCGTGCTTCTCATATTGAAAATGATGATGAGAATTTTTCAGACTGTTGCTGGTAACTGGTTAGGTAAGGCTTGGCAAGAAGCAAACTGCAGGTGATTTAATGACTCATTTATTATTTTTTTTCTTTTTAATTAGAAGAGTGTGCAGGATACTGACTGGTCCTTGTATAGAGAAAGATCAATCCAGCCATATCGTGTTTTGAGGATTGCTACTGGGATTAACTTTAATTCAGAAGGGATTAGTAGTTTGCTTTCCTGGTCAAAATGCTCCAGGACTTTGTGAGACTCGTATTTGCTAAAAAGGTGAGGGGAAAAGTCTGGGAGACCCACCTCAGCGGACTTTGTTTAGGTTTGCCGAGGTGAAGAGAAATGAGGTCTCTGATACCTTGGCAAAAGGGTACCAGAGAAGGGACAAACAAAATGCCTGATGCCCTAAAGCAACACATGCTCATAAGGAAACATCTGATTAGGATGCTGAGTTTTCCCTGTATAAAGGATTTTAGTGTGTTTTGAGATGAGATATCTACCCTCTTGCAGAAGCAGGGCTTCCTCCTCTCAAATCTCTGTATCCACCCAGCCCAAAGCAGCTCAGCGCTGTGGGGTAGATACTGGCAATGCCCATTAGGGGCTGAAGGAGAGGGAAAATGTGCCTCTCAAAGGCTGTGTGTCCTTTTCCCTAAGTGTGGGAGAACATGCTTGTTATCCAAACCAAGATTCATAAAACTTGATGCTCTCTTCTTAAAGTTACCAGAGATGGCTTTTACATTGTGAAATGGAAATTCCAGCTTGTGATACCACTGGGCTCTGGCCCCTGTGAGCCCAGGGGTGTCTGTAAGTGCTAGATTAAAAACAGGGAATTTCAGGTCTTTGGGCAGAGCCAGAGCTGTGTCTTTTTCCCTCTTACAGAAGGGGACTGACTGCCTTGTAGGACTCTTGCTCCAGCAAAGCTCTTGATCTAGGAAGGATGGGCAATGGGGGAAGAGATACAAGGCAAGAAGGTTTTGGTGGTGGATTTCAGAGGCAGGTTGATGGAATGAAGAGTGGGACAGCAGGCGGATAAATACACATAGAATCATAGAATGGTTAGAGTTGGAAGGTACCTCAAGGACCATAGAGTTCCACCCCCCCTGCCATGGGCAGGGACACCTCCCACTAGACCAGGTTGCTCAAAGCCCTATCAAGCCTGGCCTTGAACCCCTCCAGGGATGGGGCAGCCAGAGCTTCTCTGGGCAACCTGTTCTAGTGCCTCACCACCCTCACAGCAAAGAATTTCTTTCTAGTATCTCATCTAAATCTCCCCTCTTCCATTTTAAAACCAATTACCCCTTGTCCTGTCACTCTACTTCCTGACAAAGAGTCTCTCTCCTGCTCTCCTGTAGCTCCCTTCAGATACTGGAAGGCTGCACTAAGGTCTCCCTGGAGCCTTCTCTTCTCCAGGCTGAACAGCCCCGGCTCTCTCAGCCTGTCCTCATAGGAGAGGTGTTCCATTCCTCTGGTCATCTTTGTGGGCCTCTGCTGGACCCATTCCAACAGGTCCATGACCTTTCATAACATAGTGCTAGCATTTGCTAGGTAGGTAGGGTTTTTTGAGTGGTATCTGCAATGTTGCCCTGGAAATCAAGCAGAGGTCTGGGTAATTGCCATCTGTGTTTTGGAGTCGTCCCTGAAAGGAGTAGAAAAAGAGAACCAGCTTCTAGAACGAAAGGCTGTGTGTCATGTGTGGAGTGGTAGCTGTGTGTGTCATGTCTCACGAGGGAGAGCTCTCTTGCTTACAGCCCAGTTTAATTCAAAAGCACAACTGCAGTAGGAAAGGCAAACTGCTGCCCTGCTGCAGGGAGTCTGCGCAGATGGAAGTGGGGTGTCTTTTCCCTTTCTGCATCAGGTTGCAAAGATGTGAAAAATCTGCTAAATTTTCTTCAATACCAGTCAGATTTACACTTGTGTTCTTTAAACTAGAAAGATTTGAGCTGAAATCTTGGTATGTTTTGACCTTCAATGGAGGAATGCCTTGTAGACCCAGCAGGGACACCAAAATTTTTCTGCCCCAACCATGTGCTCCTACTACAGATAGAAAATCTCTCGGTTAATTTTAAGCTTAGGAATGAGTATTTGTCGCACTGCAAAACTTGTAACATGGAAACACTTCCCTTGTCCCTCTGATCAGCTCGGGTATCAAACATGAAGCAACTTTTCTGCAAGGCTGTCTCCTTGTGTCTTCTGTCTCAGATGTCATATGTTGTTTTCCCAGGTGACCCTCCACGACTTGCTGCCTTTTTTTACCAGTGTTGCCTCTACCTGCTGATAACGGCTTTGGGGAAGGCTGTGATTAGCCTTGTTGTGTTTATCCCTGGTTTGACAAAGGTAAGCTTCTGAGCTGTAACTCTTTCCAGCTATAGCTGTGCGGTTTGTTAGTTGTCAGCTTTGCCTTAATTAGTTGTTCCTATCATCGTAGGTCTTTAATCCTTATGACTTGTTGACATCTCTCTAATAATTAGGCATTGGGGAAACATGACTTCAGTAACAGTCTGGCTTTTGGTATGTTCTCTTTTTTGTCAAAAGCCAGTGGAGTAAGATGATGGTTTAATTTTCTTTTCCATCCTTGGAAGGATGACATGGGCTGGGCTGGCACCTGAGCTACTTCAGTTCTGGTGGAGGATTTTTACATTATCTTGTCGAGTCAGTTTGTGTGGGTGTTTCATGACCCCATACCTAAATGAGGGGGACCTCCTGGAGGAAATTTGGGGAGAACTGAGTAATGGGGTGTCCTTCCCCTCCCTGCTCCCCAGCTGCTTCTGTGTTGTAGTTCATGCAATGGTAATTGTGTTGATCGTGAGTTTCTCTTTTAAAATATAAAAAATAGTAACCTGTGGCACTTGTAGCTGCATACCTGGTGGTGGGTAGGTTTGATGGGTATGAAAAAACAATTCTGGGTAACTCCAGTTTTGAACATGGTTGGACAGATTGCTTAGTACCTCACAGGTTGATTTGTCTTGACCGAAGAGTTATTTTACAGCAATCTGGGAGCACTTACCTGTTCTTCTTAAGGGCTTGTGCTTCAAACCCAGTAGCCTGCTGTCTTCAGACTTGGACGTGAACATGTTGTTTAACAGCATGCACTGATAGGTCCAGAGATGCTGCTGGCTTCCTCTCCTTGCTCATGGCTGGTGTCCTTATTTTCCAGCGAGGCTCCAAGGAGGCACAGAAAGTCCCCACCAGTTGTTTTGATCTGTAGCTACACTGAAAGACCAGCAGTACTCTTGTGCTCTGTACAAAATCCTGTTTAGCAGCTGGGCTAAAAAAATAACCCATGTCATCTTTCTAAGAGCTGGGATAAAGCAAAGGCTGCAGAACCCTCACTGCAGGAGACTTGCTGTGAGAAGGCAAGCTGTTAGCAGCAAAGACCTCACAACAGAGCTCTTCAAATAATGCTTCTCAATGCTTTCTCTTCTGCAGCTGCAGCAGATCCTCCTGAGTTATGTCTCAAACCCTAATCTGGAACTCGTCTTGGTCATGATTGTTGTGCCTTTTATAGTCAATGTAAGTAATGCCTCTGCAGGCACTGGGTGGGGTGGTCTGGAAATCACGGTCCTTCCTCAACAGGGAGGATGTACAGAAACTGGCTTGGGGCAGCATTGAGTAATTGAAGTGGCTGGGACAGGGTGGAGGGGAGTGGAAACAATTATATTTATTGCTATGAATGCACAAATCCATCACTACTGTCCTGCCATGATTGTAATTCCCACTCCCTTGTCCAAGCTGCTGGGTGGTTGACTTTTTAACTCTTTGAAGGAAATTGGGGCCTCATTAGCTGAGGGCTGCATTTCAGCAGCAAGGTACAGGCATGGAGGTGCCCCAAAGCTCTTTATGTTCCTATAGCATGGTTTGTCAGTGGTGACCTCTGGCAACTTTTCTAACCATTTGGCCAGACTTCAGATTGCATTACAGCAAGGCAAGGTGTTCAGGTTACCCAAAACTACTGTTCTTCTCAGAACTCATTTGGCAAAACCTCTTGAAAGCTCAGCCTTTTTCCTGGTGCCCCTGATTCTGTGTAATCCTTGACCTGCTACTCAGTTTGTGCTAAGATGGGAAGTGAGAACAAGGTGTTACTACTCAGATGCCCCTTGGACAAGGAGAGATTTGGACTGTTTTCATGGAATTGTCACAGTTGGAAGGGACCTCAAGAGGTCATTCAGTCCAACTCCCCCGCTAAAGCAGGGTTTCCCAGAGCACATCACTCAGGACTGCATCCAGGAGTGTCTTGAAGATCTCCAGAGAAGGGGATGCCACACCCTCCCTGGGCAGCCTCTGCCAGGGCTCTGTCACCCTCACTGGAAAGATGTTTCTCATATTTGAATGGAACTTCCCATGTTCCAGCTTGTGCCCATTGACCCTTATCCTGTCACTGGGGACCACTGAAAAGTCTGATTCCATCTTCCTTCAGCAGACCCTTCAAATATTATAAGCCTGAATAAGGTCTCCCCTCAGCCTTCTCTTCTCCAGGCTAAGGAGTCCCAGCTCTCTCAGCCTTTCAGCTCATACCATGAGCATTGCAGTGGATGCAGTGATGGCAGTTACCTGCCTCCTCTGCCAGCCTCCCTCTGCCACCTCAGACTTGCATTTTCTTATTTGAAAGCAAGCTCTGGTTCTCAAAGAACTGACTGGAAACTGGTGCAGACAGAGCAGGTGAATGTTGGATGGAGCTTGGTTCGATGTTTAATTTCTGGTGGAAACTTAAAGTCATAGAATTGCCTAGGTTGAAAGGTGGAAGATCACCTGAGTCCAATCATTAACACAACACTGCAGAAACCACTGCTGAACTATGTCCCCCAGCATCACATCTGTCTTTCAAATATCTCCAGGGATGGTGATGCATCCACTCTTCTGGGCAGTCTGTTCCAATGGTTGATAACCTACAGTAGTCTTTTTTTTTCTCTGGGTCTTCAATAATTGGGGAATGAATAGGATTTATGAGGAAGGACCTCAGGAATTTGACTCATCCAATCCCCATGGGCACGCTTGATGCAGGCTTAATTTGGATATTAAATTAGGTTGATTAAGGCTGCCTATCTGGGGAAACCAAAAGGGGAGGGGGGGGAAGTAGCTATGATTGAATGACTTGGGTCTCTGCAATCTATTCATGCAACTTCTTTCTCCCCAAGGTCATTATGTTCTGGCTTGTGGACAGCTTGATCATGAGGAAATATAAGCAGAAGGATGCCCTGAACATCAATGTATCTGTAGAAACTTCTCAACCTAGGTGGACTGAGGAATCTCAGGTAAGACCAAGAGTGTCCTGTGTTTGAGACCAAACTGCAAGCTTCTGGTGTGGTTGGTGGGCTTTACTACAACTGTGAAGCATGCCATCACGTTGTCTTCATAAATGCTGGGGATGAGCCTGTGAAGCCAAACAAAACTTCTCGTGTGCAGCTGAGGTCAACAGAGGGATGTTTCCTGTGAGGATCATGCCACATCTGACAATAAAGAATATCATAGACTATGCTGAAATATTGCCCTAAATGATGACAGTATCTGTTGGGATGTGAGTTAGCTTTTGCACTAACCTTGCAACTGGCCTTGTTGGAGCGGCAGGCTGAAGCTGGTGGGTACCTCTGCACCGTCTCTTTTTCTAATTTCCCGTTTTTAATTGTAATTAATCTTGGCTTTGAAGAGCTTGCCTTCTTCACTCTAATTGGAAGCGTCCTCTAAAAAGGATGCTTCCAATTAGAGTGAAAAAGCCTAGCAAGGAATCCTATTTTTATCAGTTCAGACTTTTTTCAGCTAGAATGTGGTTCCTCATCTGTGGGAAGCTGTATTTTTATTTGCAGTGTGAGCTTGATGCTTAGAAGTTACGGGGGTCAGGAAATGCTCTAGTCCCAGCAGATTTCGTTCTTATTAATGACACGTGGTTCGCTGAGCAGGTGGTGTCTGCATCTCACTGGCCTTTGGTCAGAGACCACAACCTCAGTCACTGGGCTGAATTCCCTTCCTTCCCTGGGCACCCAGACCCTGTTCCAAAGCGCTCTGTGAATGACTGCTGATATCCTGCAGCTTGCTGGTGAGATTTGACAAGATATAAGAGCTTCTGGCAGTGGCAGGCTGGCTCCTGGAGTAGCTTCTGCTGAGGAATTTAGGATGAACAGAAATAGCTCTTGCTTTCTGAAAGCTTTCTTTATAAAGAATAACTCATCTTTTGTGCTGATGAGTGGGATGGCCAGTTGCTGGTGACATTGCAAGGCACACAGAGGTGATGGTGTTTAACAGCATGCTTGGCAGTTTGCACAGCAGCCATGGCCTCCACAGCTCAAGGGTGTAGTGGGGAAGTGGCTGCTGCTTGTGGGGACGCAGTGTCAGAGGAATCCTCCCTCTGGCAGGAAGGTCAGACAGATGTGAGCAGCTGTTGAAACAAGTGAGTCACTCCTCCTGGCCCTGCCTCCAGATAAACAGTTGTAGCTTGGTAGGATCATCAGAAGCATGTGAGCGTTGTGCCCCAGGGAGTTTCCTGAGTGGTGTGTGTGGTGAGGGCATTCCTGAGAAGTCTTTATTGCTTTGGAGAGAGGAGGGAAGAAATGCCAGAGCTGGGCAGTATCAGTGTGTCTTGGTTTGAGTTCTCACCATCAACCCATAACCACCTAGGATGTGCAGATGGATTGACTCTAGGCATGAACTCGTTCCTGGGCAGTCCTGGTTTCTTGGTGGTGACTGATGTTCAAGGGTGGTACTTCCTTAGAAGAGCTATGTTGGAGGTCTGCTCACAAGATAAAGCTGCTGGTGAAGATCTGCCTTACTGACTGGATGTGCTGGTGTGTTCCTGAAGGTTTAAGATCAGTTAAAATTCTACCAGTTCAGAAGCATGAGTCGAGGAGTCAACATCTCTAGTTGAGACACCAACCTCCTTCCCAGCCTTCTGAATGTGAACTTGCAGCATCCAATCCCATGGATGGTGACTGCTGTGGATACACAGATGGCATTGTAGTTACTGGTCCTCTATGGAAATGGAACTGGCCCTCTGCCTTAATTCTAACTTTTCTCAGGCAAATTTCTGCTGAGACCTTCAGTGTGTAGGACATCTGTCCATCTTGAAACCCTCTGTTCCATCACCGCAATGGAGCTACCAAGGGAAATGGTTTGTGTTTGGAGCAGTCTACGGAGACTGCCTCCTTCCTGCTCAGACATGTTCTTATGCCTCTGGTCTAACAAATAATATGAGCAGAGAAGGAAGATAAAGAAGACATGCAGAAGTAAATGACTTGCTTTTCTAATTCTGCTTCTTGGCACTGGGCCTCAGTCAACTAATGGGATTGACACGTAGGCTTCTGCTTCATATGTCAACTGTTTAGGCTATAAATTAAAGATCCTGTTGGTTGGCTGAGCCTTACAGCTGGATTGGCTGGGATTTAGACTCGAATACAGGAAAACTAGGGTTTGCTGGGCTTGTTGCTGCTAATAACCTGTTCACATTGAGGGAATTTCTTTCCCTACTTCCCAACAGAGAAGGCAGAGGGGCTGAGGAGGATCTTTACAGGGCAGAGCTGGTTGAGGCTAATGTGTCCCGTGGTTTATCAGGGTTCATCAGGGCTGTCTGGCAGCAGGCGCCAACAGCTCCCCATCATGCTGCCTTCTTGAATTTCAACTCTCTGCCTATCCTGCCAATAGAGAGTGTCCTTATTTTCACTTGAACTAGCAGTTTGTGTTAGGAAAAGGAGGGGGAGAGAGGAAGGAGAACAGAAAGAGGGGCCTGAAGTTAACCTGTTCAAAACCCATGGTCACCATTTTCTACAGGGACAGTAAGAAAACTTAGCACTGTCCTTGGCTTGGTAGACCAGCTGAGTGGCAAGAATCAGCCCAGCAATTGGGAATTGCCACTGGTGTCACTTACTGACTCCATGGCTTTGGTGTAGACCAAAGAGCTGGTACCTTCCTGTGGGTTTTAAGGCTCTTCTGGTGAGCCACAGATGTGACCAGGGGCTCTTGGTTATAATGAAACAAAGGCTGAGCTCTTTACACTGAAACCCTGAAAGGTACAAACTTACTCTTATGGCTAGAATAATTTAATTGTTCTTTCCATAGACTCATAGAATGGCTAGAGTTGGAAAGGACCTTCAAGATCGAGTTCCAACCCCCCTGCCATGGGCAGGGACACCTCCCACCAGACCAGGTTGCTCAAAGCCCCAGCCAGCCTGGCCTTGAACACCTTCAGGAATGAGGCATTCACAGCTTCGAGTGTCCTGTTCCAGTGCCTCATCCTCACAGTAAACAAATATTCTAGTATCTCATCTAAACCTCTCCTCTTGCAATTTAAACCATTACCTGTTGTCCTGTCACTACACTCCCTGACAAAGAGTCCCTCTCCAGCTTTGCTGTAGCTCCCTTCAGATACTGGAAGGCTGCTATGAGGTCTGTCCAGAGCCTTCTCTTCTCCAGGCTGAAGAACTCCAACTCTCAGCCTGAACTCATAGGAGAGGTGCTCCATCCCTCTGATCATCTTTGTGGCCCTGACCAACCTAGTGGTCCAAGTTGGCCTCAAAGCTTTCTGTTTCAGACTTCTGCCCTGCCTTGCTCTTTGCCCAGTGTGGATTTTTTTGCCCTCTCATGGTGTGAAAAGAGGTCTCTGAGTGCCAGTTTGTGCCCAGTGCTCTCCAGTGCTGGGGAAATGCTGGGGAAATCTTCATGGCCATTATTTTGGCTTTGCGTATGTCCTGCCCTTGACCTGAGTGTCTTTTCCTTTGCCGTGGCAAGTGGTAATAAACTTTAGATCTTATCATGGATTTCTTTGTTTCCTCCACTCAGGGAAGCAACTCAGTTTTAATAATAACTTATTTGATCTTTTTTTGAGGCTGCTGCTTCCCCATGCCCCACCCCCTCCTCTCGCAAGGGTTGGTGTGTGAGTGTCTGCTCCTCTTCTAGAGGCTTACACTTCCAGAGATAAGCCTTAAAGAAAAACTTGGTCTAACACTGGTAAATGTGGGAACTGTTAGGGTGAAACCAGAAGCTAGCTTAAGGTTGGGATTCGGGGACCTGCCTTTAGTTGGTGTGGACTCCACCACCTATCCCAATTTTCTTCATAGGAGCTGTGATTTTTGGCAGATCCCTAGACTGAAGATGTTGATGAATGCCAATACCAATTTTGCTTGCTTTTGCTTCTAAGTATTGAAGAATACTTCAAGAGTGAGTTTGATTTCCTCCTTGCTTAACTCAGCTGATTTTTAAATAGTTTAAGGTGAACCAAGGTGCCTGGTCCTTATGTGGAAACTAAATTAAGATGGGCATGAAGGTGCCTCTGGAAGAAGTTTGTCCTACCTGTCAGCCCTAGTGTCTTACAGATACCTATGTAAGCTCAGATACAGGAAGATGGTGGGATGGTTCCTACCTCTGGACCAGGATAGTGGAGCTTTAAGCAAACAGGTTTCCATGGCTAGCAGGGAAGTGTCCCCATTTCTTTGACAGCCTGTGTCATAGTTCTTATCTGCCATTAAGCTTGCTTAGTTGTTCAAGGGGATGTCTTGGGAATCTTATCAATGCTTAAAAATACTTAAAGGGTGGGTGTCTGGAGGATGGAGTTCAGGTTCTTCTCAGTGGTGCCCGGTCACAGGACAAGAAGGTAACAGGCACTAACTTGAATATAGGAAGCTCTATCTCAACATAAGGAGGAACTTCTTTCCTTTGAGACTGCCGGAGCCCTGGAAGAGGCTGCCCAGAGAGGTGGTAGAGTGTCTATTTCTGGAGATATTCCAAATCTGCCAGATGCGTTCTTGTGCAACCTGCTCTGGGTAACCCTGCTCTTACAGGGGTGTTGGACTAGATGATCTCCAGAGGTCCCTTCCAAACATGGTGGTTCTGTGATTTGAAGGGTCTGCTTGGATAGAGTACCAAACCAGTAAGCAGCTTCTTCCCCCAGGCAGGAGAGGTTAGCAGGGTGCATGGAGAGCCGTGTCTTTGGTAGCATGACTCATGTTGTTTTGCAGGCTGCTGGCCTCCTGGTGTGGGGAGGAATGCATGAAGTATTTGAGGACCGCTGAGTTGAGACAGTAGCACATTGTCCTGGGACTGGGAAACCATGGTCCCTTCCCAGCTGTGCCACTGACCTGCTGTGATCTTGACCTGGATGCATCTGCAGGGGAAGGGCTCTGTCCAAGTTGTGCTGAAAACTCCTGAACTGGAGTTTGGCTCGAAAACCATATTGGAGAGTATGTCCCACAACTGCCACAGCGATTAGGTGCCGACTTGTGATGGAGCTCCCCCAGGATACTGTGGAAAGGTTGCTGGAGGCCTGTTGGCTCAAGCAGCTCTGTGTGAGCTGTACAGTGGGCAGGTAGCAGCCTGAATGGGTCCGGATGCTCAGAATCCAGTGCCTGCTCTGTCATCCACGCTTGGCTGCAAGGAAATGCAGATTTTCAGCTGAAACCCACCAAAATTACTAGCTCATTAGACACAACTAGCCTGTTGCAGCCTGTCAGAGCTCAGGGAGTTTATAATGCTGTGACTAATTACCCGCCCTCTTTTTCTTTATTTTTATGGTTCAACAGCATCCCAATATTAATATGACAAACAGGAAATCTTCACTTGGAGGAGATGGAAACTTTCCAATGTGTCTTGAAACAAACAAAAAAATATTCCTTGAGACCAATGGGAGGGATGAGAGAGTTTAATCTGATCTGCTATCCTTTGAGTGTTTGACGTGTGCTTTTCTTTTTTTTTTTTTTTTTTTAAAATCTTCACAGCAGCAGAAAGATATCGGATGGAGGGGCTGGCACATGCGTGAGGGTGGGGAGGAAATCTTCCCTCCACAGCTCTTCTGCTCCTTTGAAGTCATTGACTCATTGGAGTTTGTTTTTCCTGTTTGGTCATTTTGTTGCTGTGGTGACTGGGCCCGTGGTGCTGCTGAAGTACTAACAAGGGGAGGGCATGTTAATTCGCTGCTGTGCATGGATATCACCAAGGATAAGAGTAACTTTCCCCTTCTGGTTTTGCCCAAGGAATACTGGGCTCTGGGACTGGTGGTGCTGTTGGGGACACTGAGTGTGAATGCACCATCCCTTGAGTTGTGCCGTTGAGCTGGAAGGCTGTTGCTGTGGGCCCACACAAAAGGAATCTTCAGTGCACATTGGTTTGGTCTCTGGAGCAAAGTGTGTTCAGATGGGGCTAAGGTTTGGATGGAAGATCTACACTGCTTGGCTGGAGAAAGCTCCTGCCCCGCATCAGCCACATCTAGAATCCTAGAATAGTTAGAGTTGGAAGGGACCTTAAAGATTGAGTTCCAACCCCCCTGCCATGGGCAGGGACACCTCCCACCAGACCAGGTTGCTCAAAGTGCCATCTAGGCTGAACTTAAACACCTCCAGGAATGGGGTAGCCACAACTTCCCTGGGCATCTTGTTCCAGTGCCTCACCACCCTCACAGGAAAGACTTTTTGCCTAATATCTCATCTAAATCTCCCCTCCTCTAATTTAAAACCATTTTAAACCATTACCCCTTGTCTTATCACTACACTCCCTGACAGAGTCCCTCTCCAGCTCTCCTGTAGTTCCCATCAGATACTGGAAGGCTGCTGTAAGGTCTCCCCAGAGCCTTATCTTCTCCAGGCTTAACAGCCCTGATTTCCTCATCCTGTCCTCATAGGAGAGGTGCTCCATCCCTCTGACCATCTTTGTGGCCCTCTGCTGGACCTGTTCCAATGGGTCCATGTCCTTTCTGTGCTGAGGACTCCAAGTCCAAGTGGGGTCTCATGAGAGTGGAGGAGAGGGGTAGAATCATCTCCTGTGACCTGCTGGACACACTTCAGATGCTGTTTGGGTTCTCTGAGCAAGTGGAGGAGGGGGAGAGGGATGTTTGTGTTGCTTATCTAGGGAATAAAACTGGAGGCCCCTGACTGTGCTGTTAGGTCTTGCTGTAGAGTTTGGTGCTGAGGTGCCAAGGACCTGGCCCAGCTTCTGATGTCAATGATTAGTGTTTACCAGAAACCCTGTGGCTCAACTGAGCTCCTGGGTACTGCTGGGCATGACACAAGCTATAGCACAAGGGTTGACTGCACTTCATCTGTTCTTAGAGGTAGCAGTTGTCAGGGGTGATGGCAGTAGGACTTCCCTTGCCCAAAGCTGTTTTTTTTTTTTTGAAGTAAGGAGAAAGGGTAGGATGGGGTTCAGCAAACAGTCTGTCAAGCCATGAGTATTACCCACGCAAACTGCTCATCCCTCCAACCTTCTGTTTGGCATTGGGTCTCAGCTCTTCTGTGGTCATTGCAGCCGTAGCTCAAGTAAAATCCGGCCTTTTTCCTCTTCCAGATGATGTGGCTGGAGGATCTCCCACGAGTGGTTCTATCTGCATCGTGCAAACGCTCCGGGCCGGTGGCAGCCAGTTAGCTCAAAAGAGCCTGTTGGTAGCTTCAAGTCTGAAGTTAGCTGCTGAGAAGCGTAGGTGTTCCTGGAGGCAATGGGCAGCCTTCTGATCATGGAGCAAAGCTGTGGGCTTTCTTCCCTGGAAGGGTACCAGTGAGAGGGATCAGCTCTCCATTTTGGCTCCCACATGTCAGGCTGAGCCAGGAGCTGCTATACCAGGGAGAAATAAGATGCTACCAGGCTAGGACAGCAATCTCAAGCTTGCTGGCAATGGTTGAGGCTGCCCCTCTAGCTCTGCTTGCTCTCCTGGCTGAGCTCTGGAGATAGCAAGCAGCTGGGGGCCTGGGAGAAGGTCTACATTGAGTACAGCTGTTTGTAAAGTATGTGGCTTAATTTTTGTACATCTCCACTGAGGCTGTAGCCTGGCCTGATCATGCATGTCTATGTCTGAGTCCTGTCCCATGGTGAACAGAGCTTTCAGCTGCCTGTTCCCCTCTTGAGGGGAGGGATAGAGTGGGGTGGTGGGACACCAGATATTCACAGCATCTGTGCTCAAACCTGTCTTGCTGTTGTTAGAGAGACGGTCAAGTTGACCCTGAGACCTTTCCCATCTGCTAGAGAGGATTAGATCTTGCAGCAGACCCCTTTGGGGTGCTTGTCCCCTTCAGGAAGCAGTATCGAGAAAAGCTGAGAGCTTTTACCCTGTCAGCATCTGTCTGTTCTCCTTTCTAGGTGTTACTGTCTCCAGACACAGATTTTGATCGGTCTGAAAGCAACTGGGATATTTCAGGACTCCAGGGAAGGAACCAGAAGATGAAGAAGCCCAGATATCAAGTGGTCATCTGACAGCACCGAGACAAGGCAGGTGGAGGAAGGGAAGAAGCACCGTGCTCCTCGAGCTGGATGAGAAACAGCAGGATGGGGAGTGCCAGTTGATCCCTATGGATCTGCAGAGATCCTTCTGCCAGCTTTGTCTTCTGCAGCTGTCTCTTTGGGGTGGGTGGTGTTTGGGCATCCTGTATAGGCTTGAGCAGCATCTGCCTGACCCGTACACGTGGAGGCACAGCGAGGTTGGGGTTAGGGGTATGTTCTTCCCCTGGTTGGCCCACCCCCTGGGTGCTGGTTTTGTCAGGGCTAGAGGCTAATTAAAAGATTGTCTCTTTTTTGATAAGGAGGAGGAAAAAAAAATAGATCTATTCTGTACTACTTGAAATACAATACTTTTATATGCACAATACCCAAAATAGTTGGTTTGTAATATGTATTTAAATACCTTGAAATGGGAAGATTGTGTCAGTAGATCTGATGTTTTTTACTGTTTTATAAGGAATGCAATAAATATTTGACCTAAAACTGCTTTGTAATGGAAATGTTTCCATGTGCTTAATGTTTTGCAAGACCCAAACACTGTGAAGGGGATCTGTTGAAATCTCTCCTGCCCAGTTCCCCACAGGGTGCAGGCTGCCTTTCCATGGCAGGGCTCTCCTGGTAAGCCTGCAGAAGAGCCGAGCCCCTCAGTGCTTGGTTTCTGTTGGTGGGTTGTATGAGCCACTTCAGCCCAGAGACCTGATGCCACAACATCATCCTGTGTCAGCTTCAGAGGGGAATGGACTCAGATGGACCCAGTTGTCACCTTACAAGTGAGTGTTTATTGGGAACTAGAAGTTGATTTACTTTCCTTTCATGCAGTTTTAAATAAACATAACATCTCTGTAGGATCTGATTCAAAAGCTAGAACTGAGTCCGCTGAAGCCCTGTCAACCAGCCCTGGTGTTCTGGGTGTAAGGGAATGGCCGCAGGTACAACTGCTACAGGAGAAGACCCCTGAGTCATCCCAGATCCTGGGTCCAACTGTGAGGTGCAGGGCTTTGCCCTTCCTCTCATTAATACAGCATTCATGTATGAACACTCAAAAATGCAAGCCACTTTGCAGCCCTCCTGGGGAGGGAGAGAGAGCACAGAGCAGCTGCCTAGTGTGCTCCCAGACTGAGGACAGACACACAGCTGTAGGGTCCAAAGGGTGGATCATTTTCAAAGCAGGTCCTGATCCAGGGTCCACTGAACCGATAGACCCAGCTGAACCATAGGCAGTTGCTACTTGTTACAAGATGGTCCTCAGAAGTGTTGGGCAGGAATTATCTTTATTTCCTGCCCTGCCCCTTGTATTTTTTCCCAAGAAAACACTCCTTACAGAGTAGAAAATCATGGAATCATAGAATGGTTAGAGTTGGAAGGGACCTTAAAGATCATCAAGTTCCAATCCTCCTGCACACGGGCTGGGACACCTCCCACTAGACCAGCTTGCTCAAAGCCCCATCCAGCCTGGCCTTGAACACCTCCAGGGATGGGGCAGCCACAGCTTCTCCAGGCAGCCTGTCCCAGTGGCTCACTACCCTCTCAGGAAAGAATTTCTTTCTAGTATCTTACCTAAATCCCCCCACACCCTTTCAAGTTTAAAATCAATACCCCTTGTTCTATCACTCCACTCCCTGACAAAGAGTCCCTCTCCGGTTCTCCTGTACCTCCCTTCAGATACTGGGAGGCTGCACTAAGGTCTCCCTGGAGCCTTCTCTTCTCCAGGCTGAACAGCCCCAGCTTTCTCAGCCTGTCCTCATAGCAGAGGTGCTCCATCCCTCTGATCATCTTTGTGGGCCTCCACTGGGCCCATTCCAGCAGGATGGGGACATTCCAGTCCTGTTGAGGACTCCAGAGCTGGACACAGGACTCCAGATGGGGTCTCACGAGTGCAGAGTAGAGGGGGAATATATTTAAGAAGCTGTCCTATTAGAAATTTGCACCCTGTTTTAGGGTGTTATTGGTATTGTGGGATTTGTTCTTACTATAGGGCTGTGTAGAGCAATGCTGCGGTACATGACAGAAGCAAATTCAGCCACAGCCAAGTCCTTCTAAAATAGAAGGTGAGTGAAGTGGTCTTTATTTTAGCCTTTAGTTGAGGCTGGTTGAGAAGGTTCAGAGCAGGAAATAACAGGGCATGTATGATATGGGGGGAGCTTATCAATCGAGCATTATGCTGTTAAGCAGCCCAAAATTCAGGAGCCCTGCTTCCTTGTATGAAATGATGTGCAATTGCTTCCTTTTTGCTGTAAAACAATTGCTCAGCCCTCATTCCTGAGCTATCTGAGCAGCTTCCAATTTTTAAATATAGCCCTGCAGAACTAAGTGCTCTGTGATGTTCTTGGAGATGAGGTCCCTTCCAACCCCGTGTCGTTCTGTGATTCTGTGAGAACAAACGTGCCTGTATGTGCGCTGCCTGGGGGCTCTCTGTGCTACAGCACAGGAAGGACATGGACCAGTTGGAGCAGGCCCAGAGGAGAGGCCACAAAAATGATCAGAGGGCTGGAACACCTCTGCTGTGAGGACTGACTGAGAGAATTGAGGTTTTTCAGTCTGGAGAAGGCTCTGGAGAGACTGTATAGCCCCTTCCAGTCCCTAAAGTGGCTACAGAAAAGCTGTGGAGGGACTTCTGATCAGGGAGTGGAGTGCTAGGTCAAGGGATAGCTGTTTTAAACTGGCAGAGGGGGAATTCACATTAGATATCAGGAAGAAATTCTTTGCTTTGAGGGTGGTGGGACACTGGAACAGGTTGTCCAGAGAAGTTGTGGCTGCCCCAACCCTGGAGGTGCTCAAGGCCAGGCTGGATGAGGCTTTTGGTCAGTGGGAGGTGTCCCTGCCTATGGCAGGGGGTTTGGAACTTGATGATCTTTAAGATCCCTTCCAACCCAAACTGTTCTATGACTGTGAGGACTGAGCCTGGACATATTCTTCTTTTGAGGGAGGGAAGTGTTGTTATACTGCCTTAATAGATAAAACTGAACTATATGGTCTGTGACCTGCCTTTGCTCTTACTGCTCTTGAGCAGCAGAAGCACAAACTCAGATTTCCCGTGTCCTGTGGTACTGTATTTAAAGGCTGGACCAGTCTTCTCTATGTGGTTAAATTCTTGGTTTATTGTAGGAGTAGACCACTAGGGCCTGTTCACATCACACACTTCTTAGAATCATAGAATCATCCAGGCCGGAAGGGACCTCCAAAAGTCATCTAGTCTGACCTCCCTGCAGTTGTAGGGACACCCCCAACTAGACCAGGTTGTCCAGGGCTTCATCCAGCCTCACCTTGAATATCTCCAGGGAAGGGGCCTCAACCACCTCTCTGGGTAACCTGGTCCAGTGCTCCACCACCCTCAGAGTAAAGAAATTTTTCCTAATATCCAACCTAAATCTACTCTTCTCCAACTTAAGTCCATTGCCCCTCGTCCTATCACAGCAGGCCTTTGTGAACAGCCCCTACCCAACCTTCCTGTAGGCCCCCTTTACATACTGGAAGGCTGTGATTAGGTCTCCCTGGAGCCTCCTCTTCTCCAGGCTGAAGAAGCTCTTCTTGCTTCCTACCAAGTGAATGCAGGCTGAAGATCATAATTCACCTTTCAATTTCTGCTGAAATTATTTTGGTTCCCAACCTACTGTCCTCTCACGAGGGGTTCTTTCAGCCATCTGGTAATATGAGCTTGTCCAGTAGCATAAAATATACATAACCTCACCTTTGAGACTTTTTTTTTTTATCTTCAGCAAATAAAAGCTTCACCACAGCGTTCACTGTAAAATATTTATTGTGAAATGGATAACTGGAGCCTTAACGAGAAGTTGAGTATATTGCTCCAGGTGCTTCACACAGCTGGGAAGATGGACTTGATCAATGTTTTTTTCAGGCCCTGAAAGAAATATGTTTCCTTGGCTGGAGGAGGAGAGGGAGGAAGAGGAGCAATGATGCACCTGAAGCATTAGCAATATGTGTGTGTGTGTGCACATATATATATATACACATATCTATACATGGGAGAGATGAGAGGAGAGGAAAGCCTAAGCCAATGGCTCCCCTTTCTGATACATTTGAACAGCAAACGATGGGAGGAGAGTGAAGACTTCAAATAAATTTCCTTTTCAGTAAGGACAGCACGAAGAAGACACTGCTGAACCTTGGACTGTCCAGAAGTTCACTGCCACTATCCTCTTCACCCTGTGCTGGTGAAACCGGAGGTTATTTGGAAATGGGCTGGATGATCTTCCCACTGTCTTTGTGGGTGGAGAAGGCAACTTCACAGATGCTGCTTCTCATCTTACTTCCAGCCTGTGAGCACGCTGCAAAGCATTAACCTCTTTGGGTTATTTCATGCTCAGGACTATGCTGAAGGTCTTGCTTTCAGTTCTCCCTCGCAGGAGAGCTATTTCTCAAGATAACTGGGCCCAAAGCAATAGTTTTTGTTTTATTTTGTTCCAAAGTCTGAGACTTGGCATGAGTTTTGCACTAACTGAGCTCTTTTTAAGGATCTTCTACCCTGCAATGCAATTTAGCTGGTTGCTTTGGGCCGTTTCCCTCTTCCCCACAACACACGGTGTGAATAAGGAACCGTGCTTCCTACCTGCTCTGCTGCCACAGGACTAACCAGTTGATCGAGAACCTGGAAAATCTTCCCCCGCCCTTTCCCCAGCAACTGGAGCTCTGACAGTATGATTTAATTGCAAAATAGGCAAAAAGATCAGTCAGGATTGAACCTAATTCTGTAGGTCTCTGGCAACTCTGTTTTCTCTGAACACATGGATATCATTTAGTTCCTGGAGATGCTTCTACATCCGCCCTCCTTCCTTTCACTTCTGGAAAGACAGAGTATACATGAGCTCAATTTGGCCTTGCCATATAAATGTGTTTGAGGTTGTGAAAGTCCCATTTGGCCAAGTTCTCTACTAAGCAAATTCCCCCGTGGCTGATCTATAGCATTACTCAATGATGTCTCATTTTAAAATAGACCACAGCCTTTGGGTTTGGAGGTTTCTTTGCAGAGCAGCACCACCTGCAGTGGGGGTGGCTGGCGAACCCTTCTGTACCCTCCTGCTGCCAAATTCCTGCTGCGTACAAATTCCTGCAGCGTAAGGAAGGCGATGGAGCCAGGGGAAATTGGGATGAAACATTTTTGACAATTTGGAGTAAATAAAGACTCCCCCTTGGTTAGAAAAGCAGCTAGGAATGTCTAGTCGGCTTTGTAGCTTCATAAACTATCACGGATCCTGGTTCATCATCCTTAAGAGAATCTGAATCTCTTCTAAGCAGAAGCAATGCTTTGCCCAAGGAGGTGGCAGGTCTGGTGGAAGCTCGTGGCAGAACTTTGTTTCTCTCTGAGGGAGCCAAGACTCAAGAAAACACTAAACCTGTGATGTTATTTAAATGAGATGCTTCGTGAACTGGAAGCCTGCACTGCTCCTGTTGCTGCTGAAGATTGGAGATGCTTTTTAAGTACGAGACCTGTGCACCAAGACAGCAATAAACCATGTGAAGGTTTTTGCCACTGTTTTAAGGGTCCATAGAGATCCAGGGATTTAGTGGCAAATACAAACCCCATCCTAATAACCAAGAAACCAATACCTTGTTGTCACCTGTTGATTTAAGGTTTTGATTTCTTTGTTACCTCTCTGATGCTAATGGTTCACTGCTGATGAACAGCCACCCACCTCTCCTCTTGCTCTCTTCTTTCCCCGGGAACCATGGTTGGAGCAGGAGCTTCAAATCACTTCTTTACAAAGTCCATCACCCAAGGTGGTCTCTCTAGATAGGCACCATGCTGTGTCTCTCACCGGGTGACTCACCAGCCCCTGGGGGTATTGCACAGATCCCTGCATAGGTTTATTTTGTGGCCAGTTCAATGTGAGTGCTGGACCGTTTCTCCCTCCCTTCCCACCGGGAGAGCACCAATTACACTTTTACCCATGTCCCCAACTCTTCCCCTCCAACCTCCACGTCTTCAGGAATTTGATCGACAATGTTCATCTAGCATGAGAAAGAGACAGCTGATTTCCAAGGGCAAAATGCCTTGGTTTCTTTGGCACCAAAAAGTAAATATTCATAATTTGCCTAGCTCTAAAGGCTTCAAAAGGGACCCGCTGTCACACATGCTGCTGCAATGCATTGCTACGATCAGTCTTAAGGGCTGTTCATTGTCCCAAAGCTGGTCCCTGTGTCGAAAGGATGAGAGGCCAAATAGTCTTTGTAGCTCCCATCGATCAGTTTGTCCGCATTGTTTTTGGCAAACCAGCAGTCAACTTCCTGCTGGCCGTTGTAGATCCTCCGCTGCTTCCACACAACAGGAACGAGCCGCCCCTTCACTTTCAAGGTATTGGTGGGGTTTGGCTTTGATGCTTGAGTTTGATTCTGACCAACCTGCTGATGACTTGGGTTTAGAGATTCCTGAAGAAGTTTAACTTCGTGGTTCAAGAACTGACCTGCAAGGCAAAGTAAAATAGAATCCATGACTGGCCCTTTTGTGCCTGTTTATAAGTAAGTTGTTTTTAAGTAGGCCATTTTTTTTGAGAATTCTTAGTGTATGTGTGTTACAGAGATTCTCTGTCATAGTAGGGTGAATCTAGGTCCTGCATTTCTTTTCTAAACCTCGTAAACATAGAGACAGAGATTAAAATAAAACCCTATTTCTTTTCTCACTCATCAAAATATGTTCCTTGAGCTAAAGAGATTTTTGACCTGCTAGTAGCAAGTTTGCCTCTGTGGGTCGTGGTCACTAGAGGATAATATAAGCCATACAGAGTCCATCAGCAAGTGGAAAGAAAATCTAGGCTTGGATCTCCAAGTTCTCTTCCCTTGTCTCCTTAGGGACAAGCTTTTTTCAGCCAAACCGAAGTGTGAATTTAGAGGTTTGCACAAGCAAGCAGCCCAAATCCAAAACTCCATTCCTGATGCATCATCTCCTGCTTAACTGAGGGGTATCTGTATGTCACAGAAACTATGGCTTCAGTCTTAGAGTCCTGCATCTGCACAGGCCATGAATATCACTACTTCTAATTGGCTGAAAGAATCCAACCATCTAAACATCACTACTTGTAATTGGCTGAAAGAACCCAACCATCTAGGCGTTCTCTGAGCCTTCCTAAAGCCAAACTGTTCTCAAAATGTGAGGGTGGCACTTCTTCTGCTTCAGGGGCCGCAAAAAGTACTAACATTTCTTGATGTCAATCAGGCTCAGTTGTACACAGCTCAGTCCTGCAAAAACAGACCCTCTGTACATGTCCAAGTGCAGAACTTGAGGGCAAAGCCAACAATCTCTGGCAATATGCTATCTCTCCGACTAGAGGTCTCTTTCAGAACCTGTCATTCCTCAGTTGATTGTTCTCTCTGCCTCTCTCCCCACCTGCCTTGTTTGTCACCTCCCATCTCTGCCCTTTAAAACTGTTCGGAAGAATCATTTTTCTCTGGCTCACTGCTCTGAATCTGAGAACCTGTTACCTACCCAGTAGCCCGTGAGAGTCAGAAGACAGGCCTTTACTGTTTGAGATGTAGAACCCCAGGTGATCCCTCTGATACCGTGCTGGCTTCTTGTAACGGTGGATGAGGATGACAAAGCTGATTGTGTCTCGTATAGTCACCGTGACATTGGAATTGGCCGACACGGACACCTCAAGGCTGCTGCTCCGTACAACGGCACTTCGATCACAGGCCAGAAGAAGTCTTTCCCCGTCATCCAGGATGATTCTTTTGGGTGTGATCTCTAGGTAAGATCTTTCTGGCTTATTGCTGAGGATCGTGATGGTGCTGAAGTAAGTGCGATGCTTCTTGTGGCCCTTGTGTGGTGCAGGAGCTCCAATTAGTTGCCCATTCACAGTTACACCTTGCAGGAAAACAATCAATAAATGAAAGCTGGAACCAAGAATAGGTCCATTATCTCAAATATATGCACCTTATAATTGAGGACATGCAGATACACCACCTCATGCTCAATTATTTCACCTACCAATATTCTAAGCAGCATGACTAGTCTGTTAGAAATTGATTACCTTATACAGAGCACCTAAAATTTACCCAAGCTCAGAAATACTGGCCTTCTCTGGAGATGGGTGCTCCCAGCCCCATTACTCCTAACATTGTGTACACAGTGCTACAGGAAAGGATCAGCTGCTCCTCAGCACAGATGCTTCATAAGCTCCATCCAACCTTAGACCTACCTATCATCAAGACAATGATGTGTAGAGGCTTTGAGCCACATAAGACAAATATTTATCTTCCTGAGTGTTATAGCCTGACCAACCATGGTATGATTTATTTCAGCCACCAATTTGTTGAGGCATAACCTGGGCAAACATACCAGATCTTGGAGGATAAAGAAAAACTGCTGGCAGGCCTGCTTTTCCTCATAACGCCAACTGGACTGAACTTCTAGGAAGAGGATCTGGGTGTATCTGAATGCTGCTGTCGCAGAATATTTCAGGGTAGTAGCCACTTGGAGTTTGTTGTCCCCTTCTACCCGACTCCTAAGAAGAGAAGTAGCCTGGGAAGCCATGGAGGAAGGGGTACTACCTTGGCCAACATCCTAAAGCCTGGTCAGGACCTTTAGTGAAGTGCTAAACCTCCTCAAGGGGCAGTGTAAGAAATTCTGTTCTCTTTGGATTACTGCAGAATAGGACCCTGAACCCTGCAATTCTATTGGGTTATTTTCAGTTCCACCAGTGCTGCTTTTCCAGCTTTCCTCAGTTTTCCCCCAAAAGAACCACTTTTGAGTAGTCTAAGGTGCAGATTCCCCCTGACTCAGCTGAAGCTTAGGTGTCCACACTAAGATTTCAAATAATTTTAATGTGACCTCCTGTCCTTAAGACAATGTTTCACTTGCACAGCTCTCTGAACAGCTAGTAGACAGTAACGGAAGAGGTTTTGACTGACCCAAGCTGGACCCAAGGCATTAACACTGAGATGAAATATCGCCACATCCCATCATTGCTGAGGGAATCTCTCATTTCTGTCTCCATAGGCTCAACTTGCTAGTGCTACAGAGTCTGTTTTTCTCAAGATAATTCTACATTTGAGCCACAAAATCACTTAAGCAGTAGCACAAACACAGCCTGCGAAAGAAGTTTAAAGGAAACGTTGCCAAGAGCTGGACCTCATTCACTAAAGACAGGCGTGAACACAGAAATACGGAGGCGAGCGCACCGCCACACAGAACCACTTTACAACTTTATTATGGGGTTATTTATCCCCTTTGTAAAACAAGTCTGTGCATTGTCTCTGGTTTTGACACCCCTTCCTTCCACCATTTCCCTGCTGAGGACATAATCCGCTTATTAGCTGCCCTGCTTAGAATTCCAGATCAGATCAGGCTACAGTTTGGGCCCCTGGGGATCAGACTGGCTTGGGAAAAACAGATTCTGAATCGTGTGGGTTGTCTCAGAGCTGTTGGCTAGCTTGGTTGGATATTTTTCTGTCCTAAAGAGACCAGCACTGTAAAAATGAAGTTCCAATAACAGAGCAACCTTGGCAAATCCAAATTTTTTATTTACATGGTGTGACTTTCTAACTAGAGGGCTAATGAAGTTGCACCATGGAAGGAATGCACTGTCTCTGCACCAGGAAGCTGAAGTCTCTGTGTAACCTCTCAGCACGGAGGTGGCTGTGTGGTCCAGACATACATTACTTTGCAAAATCCCTGTGACAGCTGTGGCTGTCATAGGCGTGGTCAAGTGCAACCTCCAGACCATCCTGGATCATCAGGAGCTGAGCTCTCTTACGTAACTGGGCTGAAGGGGTTCAATGTGGTCCTCATTGACAGGCTGAGGGAGCTGAGGCTGTTCAGCCTGGAGAAGAGAAAGCTCTGAGGAGACCTTCTAGCAGCCTTCCAGTATCTGAAGGGAGCTCCAGTAGAGCAGGACGGGGACTCTTTGTCAGGAAGTGACAAGACAAGGGGTAATGGTTTTAAACTAGAAAAGGGAAGATTTAGATTGGATATTAGGAAGAAATTTTTTACTGTGAGGGTGGTGAGACACTGGAACAGGTTGCCCAGAGCTGTGGATGCCCCATCCCTGGAGGGGTTCAAGGCCAGGCTGGATGGGGCTTTGAGCAACCTGGTCTGGTGGGAGGTGTCCCTGCCCATGGCAGGGGGGTTGGAACTCGATGGTCTCTGAGGTCCCTTCCAACTCTAACCATTCTATGATTTTATGATTCATGTACTCAAGGGCGTGTTCTTGGCTGTTTAGGCATAATTGCTGCACCCTTCATTCCAGTCAATGAAGACCTGAACTAGGAAAGGAGCAAACAATGTGACCTTGAGGCCAAGAGGGCAAATGGTTCTCCTGAAAAAGAACATGGCCAGCAGGCTGGTTGGGGGAGGTCATTCTCCCCCTCTGCCCTGCCCTGATGAGGCCACACCTGGAGCACTGTGTCCAGTTCTGTACTTCCCAGTTCAAGAAGGACAAGGAACTACTGGAAGGAGTTCAATGGAGGCTACAGAGATGACCAAGGGACTGGAGCACCTCTCTTATGAGGAAAGGCTGAGAGACCTGGGTCTGTTTAGCCTGGAAAAGACTCAGAGAGGATCTCATCAATTCTTACAAATATCTAAAGGGCGGGTGTCAAGAGAATGGGGTCAGGCTCTTCTCAGTGGTGCCTGGTGGCAGGACAAGGGGCAATGGACACTCTCCAGAAAACAAGAAGTTCTGTCTGAATGTGTGGAAAAAATTCTTTCCTTTGAGGGTGTCAGAGCCTGGAACATGCTGCCCAGAGAGGTTGTGGAGTCTTCTTCTCTGGAGATATTCAAAACCTACTTGGATGTGTTGCTGTGCAACCTGCTCTGGGTGACGTTGCTTGGGCAGGAGAGTTGGCCTAGATGATCTCTGAAGGCCCCTTCAAACCCCTACAACTCTGTGATTCTGTTAAAAGTTTGAATGTATATATAGGCCACTCCTCTCTAAGTTTAGGTTTTGTCTATTGACATACACTTCTGTAGATGAACTGTGTATATAACAGTACCCAAGGGCTCTTCGTTGATTAGGCTTGCTCTGGGATTTACCCATAAACTATGATAAAGTTAGAGGTCAGTAAATGCAAGTGAAGAGTTTACCTCCCCTTCTAATGTAGGTGATTACAGCTGGAAAACTGGTCTGCACCAATTTTCCATTGACTGGCCAGAAAAGCAACTTTTTCTAATTTTCTGTCACTTTCTTGCTTATGAAGCAACTTGGTGCTAAGAGTTCTAGCTCTCTAGCCACCCTTGAGCTTCAGCTTTCCCCCACAATCAACTGCTTTGCTTGGCTGCTCACCGGATTCCTTGTGATCAGAGACCAGTCGGAGAATGTCCCCTGGTTCTCCGTCAATATTGAAGCAGATGGAGAACTTGCTGGAAGGAAAATCAATGACAAAGTGAGGGTCTCCATCAGCTGAGAAGATACAGGAAAAAGAGACAAACATGAGAGATTTACACAAAACTGCAGTGTCCAAGAATGTAACAAAACAGCTTTTCAAAATGTATTTGACCTTGTTTTTTCTAAGACTTCCTGGTTTGTTGTTTTAAGAGAGTCAGATGAAGATTGCCAGGAAATGCCACATTTTGTTTTGTTTTTCACAAAGATTATTTTATTTTGCTTTGTTTTTCTCACAGAAGAGGTTGGGCTTTCAATGAAAACTCAAAACCTGAGGCAGTCCAAGTGAAAATCAGGAGATTTTTCTTCCTGGAATATAATTTCAGTGATTTATGGGAATTATCATGCTTGATGGAGTGTTTTATACTCCTCCATGCTCTGTTGAGGGGGGCTACGTCCCCCACAGCACACAAAAATGTAACCTCTAACCAAGGACTGCTGCATGAACACACCTCACACTGAACCTTCGCTCGATATCAGATTGGAGCAGACAACAGTAGATTTGAAACAATCCCACGACCTTCAGTTTTCAGCAGTCCTTGACCTATCATCAGCTACCAGATAGCTCCTATTAATCAGAAGACCAGCCAAAAAACCCTAGTTTGTAAGGTGAATTTGACCTTATCCAATGAAATGCAAGTCTAAATTCTCGATCTGGGCTTACTCTTCAGTGTTTAATGTATGAAAAGGATGTTAAGCAGACATGCAGAACCAACACGGAAATAGCAAAACACTATCGAACTTTCTTTTTCTTTTTTTTTTTTTTTCCTTCAACAACACTTTTCATGTTTCAGTAGCATTATTTTATAAAATGTTTTTTGTTTAGTTCTAGTACAGAGGGAACGTGCTTCCTCTTCTCTCCTAATCTACAGAAAGCTCGAAAATGAGAATCGAGCGCTGTAGATCATCTGCCTTGCTGTGTTTCCTCACACCTCTTCTCATTACTGATCCTCTCTATATTTTCGTTTTATTTTGGTTTTTCTCCCTGTGCTGCAGGTCTAGTAAATGGGATTTTGGCTGATCCATTGGGATGGTTATAGCACAATGGCATGCAACTGAGGTTTCCATAAATCAACTACTATTATATTTCATCATTAAAGGCATGAAAGCAGGCACTGACCTGAAGTTTTGGAGACTTTAATTCTTTGTTTATCTTCTTGTCTGCGTATACCTAGAGGTAGGGAAGGAAGGCTGTTACTTATTGAACAACAGAAATTACCACAGTATAATAATATTCCCAAAACTGCAAGGTTATGGGATACATTCCTGCAGCTACTTCAAGCTCCATTTAGAATACCAATTTTTCTTCAATAGTTTCTACAGAGCAGTAAGTGTTTCCAGAGAGTGAGTCAGGTGCCTGAAAAGTTTGCTTGAGGTCACTCATCCCACAATGAGCAAAATCAATGTTCTCTCAGCTTTCTGTTTACCACCCCTCAGTCCATGGGCTAATTCATGCCTCTTGCCAAAGTCAGCCACAAGACATCACCTATGCAACAAGATTTTTTATCGATACATGGGTTGTTTTTTTTCCTCATACCTGGTGGTGCCTTGTGTCCCTGCAAGCTCTGCAGCTTCTCACCAATGCCATCAGTTGAAGGACTGATAAACTCCTCTTGAGGTCGTTCTGAATGCAGCCCAGCCTCTCTCATCTTCAGAACGGTAAAGGGAGTAACAAAATTGTAAGCCAAGGCCATTGACTTGGCTTTCTCCATCAAATGGTCTTTTTCCTGATTGTCATCACTCTTCAAACGGGAGTTCAGCAATTCCCTGATGGTGAGGTAACTCCATGCCCTCTCAATGTAATTCTTGTCACCTTTGCCATCTTCCAGGCCAGGGACACCTCTGATGTCATTCCTGCTTGGGAGGTCAATAGCCACATCTGTTTTGAGGAGGATGTACTTCTTAGAGTTGCTAGCGGTCACCTCCACGTGGAGGCTATCTGAGGTGCGATTGATGAGTTTGCCAGCTATTATAATTTCAGAGCCATTGAAGTAGTTAGGGAAGAAGTTCTGGGTGACTTGCTCCACGTTGTCTTCAGGGTAATCAACACGGATGTCAGAGAGAAGGGGTGTTCCTATTTCATCATAGAACCTGAAACAAAGACACATTTCTCACTGTTACTACTGTTCATCCAAGTGTGTGCACACGCTCTTGCACTTATACATGACCAATGTATATGCATGTATTATACAATCAGACTTTATAATATGGCTCCTGAGATATTTAGGAGCAGTTAGGGCTACGAGGCTCCAAATTTAATTACTGCATCCACTGTAACTGGGCCCAGAGAGACAGGTTTTTCAAAACTTGAGTGGATAAGGCCCTGAAAAACCTCACTCTTCTCTGGGCAGAAGGCTAGATTGCATCACCTCCAGAGGTGATGTCATCACTTTCAACGTGAAGTATTCTTAGTTTTCAGAGTTTCTTAAGCATCAAAACAGAGTTTCCAAAGTATGTTCAGAAGCATCTCAGCATGGTCTGGCAATCACAGAATGATATGGGGTTGGAAGGGACCTCTGGAGATCATCTAGTCCAACCCCCCTGCCAAAGCAGGTCCTCCTAGAGTAGGTTGCATACAAACATGTCCAGGTGGATTTTGAATCTCTCCAGTGGCAGAGACCCCACCACCTCTCTGGGCAGCCTGTTCTAGTGCTGCCACACTTAAAGGGAAGAAGTTCCTCCTCACATTTAGGTAGAACTTCTTATGTTCAAGTTTGTGCCCATTTCCTCTTGTCCTCTCACTGGGCACCACTGAAAAAAAGGCTGGCCCCTTCCTCTTGACACCCACCCTTGAAGTACTTACAGGTGTTGGTCAAATCCCCCCTTAGTCTTCACTTCTCCAGGCTAAAAAGACCCCAGTACCTCAGCCTTTTCTCATTAGAGAGATTCTCCAGACCCCTCATCGTCTGTGTGGTCTTCTGCTGTAGCCTCTCCAGAAGTCCCCCATCCTTCTTGAATTGGGGAGTCCAGAACTGGACAGAATACTCCAGATGGGGCCCCACCAGAGCAGATTAGAAGGGCAGGATAACCTCCCTTGACCTGCTGGTCACATGCTTCCTGATGCACCCCAGGATGTCATTGGCCTTCTTGGCCACAAGGGCAAGTCACCTACCTTCCACTATGATTCAAGAGCTCTACAAGGAGATGTCTGGAACCACTTAAGTTTGCTTCAGGGGCGCTGTCCCTCAAATGTAAATTCTTGGCTGCTCAGACACACAGAAAGCACCCTAGTTATTTCAAAACATACTTTGAGAGATGCTGCTACACACACTTTTCTAGTGGTATTATGCATGGTATTCCAGAGCCAGAAACTGTAAGACCAAGATGCCCCCCAAAGCTGGAGATATCTGAACCAAAGCTTTGTTATCACTGGAAGAACTTGAGATAACACAGTTTGGGATGGTCAGTGTGGGACAGGCAGGAACCTGGTTTTCTAAAAGATATAGGAGAAAGAAAATCAAAAAGGAATCTCATTATACCCCCGTAAATGAGGACATTTCAAAGGAATGGAGGAACTCTAGCCAGAGGAGGACTGGCAGAAGAGAACTCACTGCTAGTTTATTGTTGACTTTCCATTGGAGCAAGCAATCCACTTCCACAGAACCAGACTTTAACCCTATAATGCTTTATTAATGTGACCTACTTGACACTAGACAGGCCAGCAAGCCTTCATAAGGGGTCAAGGCCTAAGCTTACAGTACTGTGCTTTCCCTGCAGTGATGTGCTTTCCATGGATCTCCCCAAACTGCTCCAAGAATGCCATGTTTCCCAGTTAAATGCCAGACTCCTCATCTCTTGGCAAGTCACTTGAGTCTAATTTGGTAAAACAACAAGCTGGTCTCAGCCCTTTTTTAGTTCAGGCTGCATTTACTTTTCACATCTGCTTAAACCGATTGTCTGGAAGTCATGCTTTCTGTTTTATTCTCTCTCCAAGGAAACCTAAAGCCTGAATTGTGTTGCTTTATTTTGAAGTGTCTCTGACCACTCACTGTCTTTGATGCAGGATCCTCGATGCATTTTAAAATGCAAGTGAATTAAACCTGAGAATTTCTACAAAATAACTCCTGGGGTATGACAAATAGCAGAGTGAGGGATATAACCTGCCTTATAGTACAATGCAAAGAAGTATTTGAGTAAAAATGCAATCCACTGACTACAAAAATCATAAGTTACGTTAGCAGCCATGTAGATTTTCCCTCCAATGCTGATTTGAATTGGCCCCAGCAAGTGATTGAGCCTTTCTGTATAAATATGGCACCAGATGCCAAATGAAATTGCCATCATTGAGCTTGGTAAACAGTGAGATGTTTATCAGAGAGAGGTGTTTGAACAAGTACTTGCTGTGCTGGGTTCCTGCAGCACAAACAATCAGCACATCCTTCATTTGCTGGGGAAAGCCGCTTGCTACACAAATCACGTGTTCTGAGAAGCAAATGACATGGGTGGAGTGGCAGAAGGATCTACAAAATCCAATGTACAAGGAAGACACTCTTGTCCACACGTAACCACCAGGAGATAATTTATGTTAGGCATCCTCCCTATCTGAGCATACGCTGCCTCTCTCTACCAGAACTGAGCCTCAGAGAAACTCCCATCTCTTGCGATATCTCCTTAGAGGATTTTTCCTTCCCAAAACCCTTGCTGAGAAGAGAAGGATATAAGCACAGAAAAAGGAGAACAAACCCTTTTAGGTGGCTGGCTGCATCTTCATCCTCCTGGAAATGCCTTGTCATGCCGCAGTTCTCTAGTGCCATCCTCTCCAGCAGCTTCTGGTCCACATCATTGCCGATGCCAATGGTGAAGAGGCAAAATTTATCACGGATGGCATCCTTGGTATTACTGAGGATTTTGGATGACTGTGTTTCCCCAACAGTGGGCCTCCCATCCGTGAGGAAGATGATCAGAGAGACGGTCCTGGCATCAATGTCGTTCTGAGCGATGTAGTCATTTAGCAGCTTTGCACCAGTCTGGAGAGCACTATTAATATTAGTCCCTGGAAAGGTACCAAAATGATTAGCTCATTTCTCTTTCTAAGAGTGGTACAAATATTTTCTCTAAGATACCACTAGTACAATGACAGTGTCTCTATTCATTAGGATGTTCCTTTTCTCTACATGAGGTTACACTAGCCCTTTAAATCAGTTCAGCTCTGTTACTCAGCACCAGTTTGGGATCAGTCTTTGTAGTCTCATGAATTGCAGTTTACGGTGTGAAATTGCTGTAGCCTTGAATATCTCAATGTACAATAGTCAGCCACGGTGAGCAGAGTCATAGCACATACCATGTCCCGCTGGTACATAAAAACCCAGTTAAACTTAATTAGGGACTCTCCCAGATGGTATCTGAACTGGGAGAACAAGTTCTACACATTTTGTCTGAAGGGCATAAATCTGAAGAGAGGAAAAAAAACCTTCTAGTGGGAAAACAAGTGGTTGGGTTTGTTCTTCAAACCCCAAGGGCTAAAAAAAAAAAAAAATTAAAGGGAGAAGAAATGGCTTTGTTGGTCGAGGAGTGTGTTTTCATAAAACTGGCTAGTGAAGAATAGAGCTGCCTGAAGCAGGGAGGAAAGAAAATAAACACGGGAATGGATGTACTTTCGAAGAATAGCCACAAAAAGGATTCAAACCAACTGCATGTTCAGAAAAAAAGAAAGCAGGAAAATGAGTACAGGTATCTCCTTGCTCCATGTAATTTTTGAGCTAGTCAAAGCAAAGAGGGATTGTTTGTGGAACCTTTGCAAGATTAGAATGTCTGGCTCAGAAACAGCTCTCAGAAAAAAAGCAGGTGAAACGTATTGAGCCATAGACAACAGACTCCTCCTAGGGGTCCAGGAGGAAATATCTAGGGGGTTATTTGCAAGAATGTGTTACCAGGTCTGACTGTGCATCCCGTACCAAGGAAAGTAACATGCACAGCTCCAGTGACCACAGCAAGACAAGGAACAGGAAAGGGGCTTCTGAAAAGTCCTCAAAATCCAGATCTTTTCTTGCAAAATGATTTCTAACCACAAACCTGCATCTAAGTATTCTAATATTCTCTCAGGCTCAGGATCCAAAGTTTCAGAAATAATTATTTTTCCCCAGAAGCAAATGAAAACCATCCCATGCAGCAGATTGTGTCACTTCAAACCCAGTCACGTGAAAAGGGCTACCAATCACCGAAAACTGCCTTTTGCACAAATATTTAGTAGCAATATTTTGACCCCATTTCTTTAGTGTGTGAGACACAGCGGTGTAAGCACAGCATGTTCTTCGTGTGTGTGATCTGTGAGCCCGAGTGCATTTGTGCTCGCTGGGAGATACTCAAGCAACAGCACATTTATAGGAAAAATGCAGAATTAGCCAAAACTAAAGTACCGCTGGCCTGTGGTAGAGAATAACTACACCTTCCACTTGAACATGAGTTAATCATTTCCTTTTACTACTTTTTCTCTGGTAGGTTCATGGGCAAACTCATCTGGTTCCTGCAGAGCTCTTTCGGCACTTCAAGACTACAAAGCTTTGTTCTTTGAGTTTAGTCCCACTATTGGTAATTGTTTAACTGGGCAGGTCCCTCGACCACTTCCTAAACTCTTCCTCCCGCAATACAAACAGTGCAGCAAACCATCCTGTTTGCTGTGTTTTTCCATCAGAGAGTTTCCTTTGCCAGGAGCGGTCATCGCTCAGGGGCGGCCATGGGAAGGCTCTGTCTGACCTTCAACCAGCTGTGACTGCTTGCATGGGAGAAGATTTTTGCAGGTCATTTTACAGAGCTCCGCTTACCCAGGGAGTGCTCAGCTAGGATGGGCACAGCTGCCAAAGTGTTTGATTGGGGTTGTTCAGCCTGGAGAAAAGAAGGCTCCAGGGACATATTATAGCTCCTTATAGAAGGGGAGGGACTCATTATCAGGGAGTGGACTGACACAACAAGGGGTAGCTGCTTTAAACTGAAAAAGGGGAGATTTAGATTAGGTTTTAGGAAGAAATTCTTTCCGGTGAGGGTGGTGAGACACTGGAACAGGCTGCCCAGAGAAGCTGTGGCTGCCCCATCCCTGGAGGTGTTCAAGGCCAGGCTGGATGGGGCTTTGAGCAACCTGGTCTGGTGGGAGGTGTCCCTGCCCACGGAGGGGACAGGGAGTTGGAACTCGATGATTTTTAAGGTCCCTTCCAACCCAAATCATGATTCTATCTATCTCACTATGCATTTTTAATGTTAGTATCCATAGCCTTATAGGACAACACTGAATCAAATTCAAATCATGCCTGCACTCTGCCACTGTTCTGTCTCCTTCTCTCCCCTCTTCATTCCTGCCAATAAGGGACAAGCAAGAGAGGACAAGAAATTTTTAACTGTTGTCCTTAAATGTCACTCTGGCTGCTCCATGGTAGAGACAAAAAGAAACCAGTACTCGGTGAGCAACTACCTCTTGTAGAAGGCCATCCCACAGCTGACACTGGATAGCCCTTCCCTGGAATTTCCAGCTGAGATAAAACTACATGCCTGCATTTACACAGGCTTTCAAAAACTGCACAAGAACTAGCCATACGTGTCCTTCACCAGGATGTGGTATTTACTCCTGTGTCCTCAAGAAATAACCTTGGGAATTTTACCACTCCTAGGGTCTCACCAGGCAAATGGGACAATGGGCCCAACTTGGATATAAAAGTATATCAGGTCATATGACTGAATGTGGGGACACCTTCCCATCATGTACACTGATAAAGGGCACATATTCTTCTGTCACATAATCCTGAGCGGAGGTAGGGAAGGGGCCCCCTTATCCCACGACCTAAGTCCCAACGTCTTTTTATTGCTACAGAGTCACATTCCTTTCTCCATTCTGGTGTAGTTAATTGGATAGAAAATTAATCCAGTTCATATCTCTGGATCGTACCTCCAGTAGGTGACATGTTATGAATGTACTTTTTGGCATCTCTTATATTATTTGGAGTGACTGGCACCAGCCGGTCTTGCTGCCAAACCTTAATTCGGTTGGAAAAGCCAATGATGTTGAAGTGGTCTTCAGGCCTTAGGTCCTGGAGAATTGTGAAGAGAGCTTCTTTGGTCTAGAAAGAGAAGAGAAGAGATACCAGTAGGCACAACTGTCCCTGCTTTAGTGGGCAAGAATTTAGTTCTTAAGATGTTTACTGATCTTATAGATATTTCTACACTGCCTGTTTGGCTTATGAGGGAAATTGGGATGTCCTCCCCTGTCTCAAAGCCTCATCTTTATGGTGCCAGATGCTATTTAATATATTAAGACAAAAGAACAACTCTTCCCCAAAACCTCTTGCAAAAATCTGTCTTTGAGACACATGCTTAGATCCAACTAAGCTTAAAAATGATGCATAACAGTTAGGATAAAAGCTCCCAGTGACTGGGAAACCCATGCTCTGAACTACGGGATACAGGATAATGTTGACCTCCAAAAACCTCATGGAGTTCTTCTAAAGACCTCTAGACTTGCAGTAAGCTGTGTCATATAGTGAGATAAGTTACTTATAAGTTGAAATACGTGTAAATATGTCAAGGATGCATATGCTGCTCTGCTCATAATTAGGATACCAATTGGTACATACATACTCCAATGAATAGTTCTAGCAATTCCCAAATGTTTAAGCTAACATGTTCAACATAGTAAGATAGGAAAAGAAGCCCTGACTTGTCATTGCAGATTCTACTTGTTGTCAGTTTTGTTCCAGTCACGTTGTTTTTCCAGCAACGTATTGCTTTGCTGTTCATTGTCATGTGTAAATACAGGCAACCAGAGCGAGGAAAGCTGGTATCAATACGAGTTCACAGAGAGAGAAGTTAAGGTTCCTGGGTGATGGGAAAGATAGACCACGGAGGATAAGCCAACAAGAAGAGCGAAGATGTGTCCAGTTCTCCCCAGTGTGACCAACTTGGATTTAGCAGCCATGCAGCTGAGGTCACGTGGAGACAAACTTCAGCTTAGACCAGCTGAGAGAAGATGCCCAAAAGCAGCCTCTGCAAGTACCATGCAAAGATACCCTATGTTTAGATTAAAAACAAATGGGAGGAATATGAGGCAACATCTGTAAATAAAGGGATCAGCAGCTTCTCAGCTCTGCCCCTTCTTGGTCACTATTGTATTTCAATTTCCAAGGAAAGATATGCAGAGAATAATGTGGTGGACTCATCAGCATTTAAAGGTTTCTCTTGTGCCTATCAGAGAAATATGTAAAGGGCTTGTCCAGAAAAAATACAAAACCTAATCAGCAGTGCTGGAGACCATGTGTTTTTAGGTCTGATGTTGCTATGTAAAGACAGTTTGGAAAGGAGGTCAAAGGACTGATCAAGCTGTGTCATCAATATCTCTCTGGATTCTGCATTGAAGCTGATGATGCAATGATGCAATTGCAAACAAATGACCCACCGCAGTGGAATCTCTAATCCTCCCAGCTGGTGACTTGGCTTCCAGTCCATCTGAAGTTAAGGGGAATATTTCCCATAGCTTCAAACATTTTGGAGCCAGGTCTGGAGTCCCTCCCTGCCTGTTTCTGTCCTCTCTATAAAGCATTTTCCTCTATAAGGGTCACAGGATTCATTTGCTTGGCTAGAACACTGTTCCACGTCCTACCATCATTCATTTTATGAATGTTTCTTAGATAAGAATATTAAACCAAATGCTGCTGGAAGAGGTTCTTTCAAAGAGGAGAGGAGAACCCCACTAGGTTCACATCACGATGAGTACCAAATAAACTTTTAAGAAGATGAATGCCTGTCCCAACCATGAAGGCTGTCTCCCCAATTTAACAGTCCACAGGGAACATGCTATGATGAGCTAAATAGCAGTTATTTGTACAAGGAAAAGTGTTACGTCTCTCATCTCCTCTTTTACAATAGTGTTTGTATCATGAAAATGTGTAAGATACAAGATATCACCCTTCAAAAGGGCCTTCAAACATTGACAGTCCCATTTTACAGAAGTGAAAACTGAGGCACAGACTACTTTAGTAATGATGTCAAGGCCACAAATGGGGAGCTTTCCAAAACCCAGCATTTCCAGCTCTTGATCCTATAGGCCAAACCACCTCTCACGCATGCACAGAAGGAGCAAAGCAGGAATCACACAGTGGAGAAAAGGGACTCTTGGATTTATTCCATGATAACAAGAGTGGCCTGTACATTTGTCCCCCCCAAAAATGGGATCAAAGTAAGCAGCAAATGAAAATGGAGAAGCTTCTATCCCACGTGAGTGTGATCAGGCCTTCATGCCAACTTCTGCTGAAGGAAATTTGGGGCGGAATGTTGAAGCAAGAAACAATGACGCCACAGCAGCTCCCTACATGCAACATTGCCCCTTCTCTGCCCGTCAGGGTAGGCAAGGGAGAGAAACAGAGGTGCCTAGAAGCAATGATTTGGAGGGAAACTCCCCAAATCTCATTATCCATATTACAGCTCTAATTATAATTAACATGACTTGACCTTTCCCATTACAAAAACTCTCTTTTCATTTTTTTTTTCACAATTCTGTCAAATGGCACTTTTCTCAGAGGGATTTATTGGGCCCAAGCAGCTCTGTTGTTTCTGAGAACAAAGCAAGAGGAAAAATAATCTTGCTTTGGCCCTCTTGCAGAGAGACTGCATCTCACCTCCAGTGTGCTCAGAAATTCCTTTTGACATTCTTGCCTGTGTTCAGCCGAAAGAAAAGGAAAATAAAAGGTGAAACAGCGCAGAGCAGCAGTGTAGTTTGACGCACACAGCATTCAAGCTAGAATTGCAGAAGGGGTCAGGAGGGAAATGAAGGAGACCTCCCTAGAAAACACAACTCTTCCCCCCACCCTTATACTGGGGCCAAATGTGGGGCTGGGACCATTTCTCTCTCCTCTTCTTTCATTCTCCGTTTCCTTTTTGCCTCTTATTTTTGTCACACTTAAGTCATTTCCATGGAGCTTGAGTCAATTTTTTCCCAGGAAAAAGTTCTGTCATATTTTAATGCTCATGCACAGACACCCTGGATCCTGGCATTTCTATCATGTGCTTTCTTCTGCAAATTCAATAAAAAACCCTTTAAATTTATGTAATATATATACATACAGACATATGTACAAGTATGCATGTGTGTACATGTTTTTGCTCCAAAGCAAACAGAACGAGAGAAGCCATATGGTTCAATCGCCTGGAGGTTTTACTTCATCCCAAGTAAAAATAAAGAAGGGGATTCAGCATTCCCAGCTCAGTCATCAGAAAGCCAGGCACTGCATCTAATCCCTCTCTAGGCAAGGGAAAGCACCTCCAGAGAATAATCCATCCCATCTGTTTTGGATAGGTTTTAGGATGGGCTGAGTCATTGTCTGGAAGTGCCTGTCTCCCAGCCTTTCCAAGAGGTTGAGTAGCTCAACTACAGAGGTGAGACTCACCTTAAGACCAAATCCTGCCTTAGCATTAAAGTACTTACTGGAGCCAAAAGGACCTGAATTGGCTCTCCCCCTCTCTCAGAGTGCTCTGAATTGCCTGGTTTCCCCCTCTTCTTCCAGCCCATAAGGACCTCCAGGTTTATCCCAAAGACTGCAGTCCTCACGGGGTGGCAAAACACACTTTGCTACCAACATCCCTCACCCATAAAAGGGCTGCTGCGAGAGACGTGACTCCCCTCTGGAGGGCTGGATATGATTCAGGAGCTGGCAGGCAAAAGCAACCTTAAATGAGGAGAATATTTTGGTAAAAGTGCACTTCTTGAAATCCTTAAGTACGTGGTTATGACTGAATACTCTCAGTGCCCAGCCCTCCCCTCCTGTCTCTACCAGCCCCTAGGCAAGGATTTGCAGAGCTTCTCGTGCAGAGAGCTCCTGGCAGCGGCTGCAGTCGGAACACGGCAGCAGGTTTCTCCTTCTGGCCTTGTAAGGCCACAGCTGGAACTTCTCCTGGCTCCAAGGAGCCAAGGGCTGAGGCTGCTGTGGGATTCCCAAGCTGCTGATGGGGTCTTTGCACTTCCAGACCCGCCTGGCCCCAGTGAGTCACTGCACTGAAACTCCTGCCAAAGGCTCTCTCCTCCGAGGCAAGTAAATTAACCATTTCTTCCCTGGCGAGGACAGTATTGTTCCTCCATGGCGGTGAGTATGACAATGATTCATTTTAGGGATAAACCAGACACGGATTTAACCCACATCCAATTTAAGGGTCCAGTGCCCTTGTGCCAGGTCAAACACTTGCCCTGGTGTGTTTGCCTGGGTAGATACATTTTGTGTGGTGGGTGGAGCAAGGTTTAAAGGAGGGGATGTCCACAAGTAGCAATACAGGACAGCTGGAAAAAAAAAAAAAAACAAACAAAAAAAAAACAACAAACAAACCAAAAACCAAACAATTTTTACCATCTGGGAATGTTTTGTAGCTATCAGAGACTTTATCATCAGGATTTTAAAGAAGATAACTCAGTGAAGGGAGACTCTTCCATTTCCCAAATTAGCACGAAAGAAATCAAGCTGAAAGGTGGAGATTGAACTGTCACTCCAGAGCACTTGAGTTGAGAAGCTGTGCCGGTGAGTGAGAGGTCAACACAGGTGGAACCTAAGGCTTGAAACAGCCAGCCCTGGGGCTACAACATGGCACTCCCCAAATCTGGAACAGAAGAGTCACGGTCTACAACTAAAGACAAGGGGGATGCCCGTAGATGCCAGGGTATGATTACAGTTTTTGTCTGTGCTTCAGAAATGGTGAGAAGTTGAAGACAGGTTCTCACTGTCTAAATAACCAATGTGCAGATAGTGTCTTCTCAAGCCTACAAAGTCAGGGACAAGCCAGCTCCCAGCCACCACTCCGGTCTTCGTTGTCACCTCCACACCAATACATGGACATGCAACAACTGTGGCTTTTCTGGTTCTTGCTTGCTGAGAGTCCTGCATCATGGGTTGTACAACTGCCAGTGACAGCAGGAAGAGGAGAACTCCCTCAGCAATACTCCCATTCGACTGTAAATTGTCACCTTTGTACCTGACCCTTGGGGCTAGCTCTGACAAACCCCACTCATCTTAAACACTGGTGGAGCAAAGCATGGGAAGAGACACACTCCCATGGGGGAGCTGAAAGCCTTCAAGCCCTTTCCTGGGTCAAAGAGCTGTCTCAGAGACATCTGGGATGATGTCAGACCATCTGGGCACCTTTTAGGAAGAATATGAGTCCCCATGACATTTCTCCCACAGTCTCATGGTTGTTTGAGGAGCAGGATGAGGGGGAAGCCTGGCTACCCCCAAAAGCTCTGCAGTTCAAAGGGAGACAATGTGTGGTTGTTAGATGCCACAGCATTGCCAGACATTGGCCCTGCTATGAAGCAAGGGGGGAATTCAAGCATCTCATTATAATGCACATCCCAAACCCACGTATTCACATTTTCCATTGCCTAGGAGCACTTGTAAGTGCTTCGTCCTAGGCCCACATCCTCTATGCAAGCTTCACGCCAGCCCACTAAAACCCCCCAAAAATAATTAATAAAAAAATAAAAATCAAAAGACTTTCAGTTCATGCTGAATCCAGTTCTGTATGGATAGTGGGTCCCTGCAGCACTGCAGCGTAACGCTCTTGGAAACAGCTTCCAGATACAGAGGGAGCTCTCCCAGCACCTCTGAGATCACTTGGCAACCCTCAGCTGCTCCCTGCACGCCCAAATACAGTTGGCATCTGCCCTCGCAACGGCTGGCCAGCGAGACACCAACACCAGGGACACAGCCCCTTTCCAGCTTCAGGGAACCGCGTGGGCTCAAGATGAGTCAGTCTAAAGAGCGTGGTGAAGAGGACAGCATTCATCACCAAAGCCTTTCAAAAGCAGTACCCAAATGCTGAACTCCTTGTTTGTTCTGCACGTAACAGACATGGGACCATCTACAACCATCTACTGAAGGATGTCACAACTAGAAGACAAATTTTCAGTAGGCTTTTGCTTTGTTCTTCCCCGGTGAGAGGCCGTGTTTGACAAGAATGGAGCTAAGGCACAAGATGTAAGCTCAAAGGAAATTAGGAACCCACAGCTCTGTTCAAGGGCTCAGAAAACAGACCTCCAACAGTGAGAAGGAGAAAAGTACAAGTAAATATGTTGTTTGGCAAAACACTACAAGGAAGCACAAGGAGAAAGAACAGAAGAGCTCCCCCCTCCTCCTCAATATCCCTTGTGCTTTGGTTCATATCATTCCTTTTCTAAACATGCACAGGCATCTGGTCAAAAGGTCCAGAGTTGGCTTTTCCAAGCCGACAGCCATATCTGGTCAAATCTGCCCATAGTCTGCCAGAGGGATAATACTGTGACACAAGGAATGGTGTTGGCATTAGTGTCACACCTGAAGTGGTGCTATCAAGGTCATCCCAGGTACCATCATTGACTTTGACTGGGATCCAGTGGCCAAGGAAAAGGCAGTGTGAGCCCTTTTACACAACGTGAGCTGCTGGACAGAGAGATCAGAGGTTTGGGCAGCATCGCTCCCGCCGAGGATTGTGGCCACATCTTGTGAGTTTTGCTTTCCCTCTGTGTCCCAATTTCCTGGCTGCCCACGTAATGCAGATCACATGCCAGTTGCCACCAACAGGGACTTTTGTACCAAAAATGGGCTTTAACCCAGAAGTGTATCCTTGAAATATTTTTTTTTTTACCTTCTTTCATCCCTTCTCTTGTGGGGGACAATTTGCCCTTTCTTCCTCTGTGGGGAGCATCGTGCGGTTCAGGAACTGCAGCTCGGCCTCTCCCCATCAATGTATCTTTGTGTTTTCTTGCTGGCAGACACTGATCACGTAACCAAAGAAAACTCCTTCACAATTCTGGACAACAAGCATTTTGTTTTACACTGACACTGGCCTGCGACAGGAGGGAATTCGATTGTAGAGCTCTGGACAATAAAGGTCTGTCTCCAGTTCGTGGTCCAGTCTCTCCATCCGGAACATCACGGATCCCTCACTAGTAACTTGAACGTTGCTGACTCCCTGCACGGCCTTCGAAAAAGTTGCTTTGTAGTTTCCCTGTTTGCAAGTGAAATTCTCCATCATTTAGAGCAACTGTTCCTATTGCATTTCTGAAAAAGATTTTCCACTTAAGACTGAGTAAAACCACTTAGCTCCACATTCATCCAGGGCATTTAAGCACTGGATTTCTGCTCAGTTGGAGATAAAACTGTCTCCAAGGATGCAGACAAGTTTTGCTATCAGTTGGGGTAATTCTTTTCTCTAGCACCCAACAGCATAGTGAGGATAAATACAGGAAAAACTGCTAGGTGATCTGATTTCTCAGGAGCTGGAGATTCATGTGCCCAGAGGGCAGAGCAGATGCTAAGTCTTTGCAATCTCACTGCAACGTTGAGGGTATAAATAAATGCCTGTACGAAGATTTAAGGAGGGAAGTTCTTAATCAGCCTCAAGCATCGTTACTTCAAGTCCTTATCAACAGCGCAGTATGGATTACAGTTGCAGCAGTAAACTTTTCTGTACAATAAGTCAAATGGAAAAGCTTAAAGGCTGCCTGGCAGAGCCACACTGAAATAACCCCACTGGAAACAAGGGGGTGCCCGGGCAGACAGCCAGACTGACACAGCAGTGCATGAAGGCCACATTCTTGTCTTGTGCTTAGCTCATTTTCAGTGGTATCACATCCCATAACATGCCAGTCAGATGCTCAACCCCCCCACCCCGTCAGCATGACAAACAGTTTCCATGGAGCTAGCAACAAAAAGGTCAACACCAAGAGAAAAGTGCCCCATGCCCTCAATGCAGAGCTTGACATCTCACCCTCTGCCCATCCTCAGAAGATGGAGTTAGTCCCAGTGCATGAAAACTGTTCCAGCAAATCAGGACTTTCATTCTCTGTCAAACTTATCAGCCTCCAACAGTGCTGGGAAGAGTTGAGATGCCCAAGAGGCTGTCCACTGCCCATCTCCTCAATTTCAGCAACCATTAGCTGCTACGTTATTCAGCAGGAGTTGGGCTGAGACACAGGTTGCGATGCTTTTTGTGTTGATTAGCCTCCATTCTTCATCATGTGGATGCTCTCTTACAGTGGGTGCCTCAGCAGTCAGAAGCCTGTCGAGTTTGAAGGTTTCTAGCCCCATCTCAGAACATCCTACCTGTGCATAGAATCATAGAATGTTTAGAGTTGGAAGAGACCTTAAAGATCATCAAGTTCCAACCCTTCTGCCATTGGCAGGGACACATCCCACTAGACCAGGTTGCTCAAAGCCCCATCCAGCCTGGCCTTGAACACCTCCAGGGATGGGGCATCCAGAACTTCCCTGGGCAACCTGTTCCAGTGCCTCACCACCCTCAAAGGAAAGAATTTCTTCCTAAAATCCAATCTAAATCTCCCTTCTTCTAGTTTAAAACCATTACCCCTTGTCCTATCACTACTCTTCCTGACCAAGAGTCCCTCTCCAGCTCTCCTGTAGCTCCGTTCAGATACTGGAAGACTGCTAAAAGGTCTTCCCAGAGCCTCTTCTCCAGGCTGAACAGCCTCAGCCCCAGCTCTCTCAGCCTGTCTTCACAGGAGAGGTGCTCCAGCCTGCTAGGAGAGATGTGTTGATCCTTCATGGAGAGACGTTTCCCCTCCATGGGGAAAAGATCTGTGCTATTTCACCAAGGAGTGATTCCACCATTCCTTCTCAGGGAGGAGTTGTTATTTCTCCATGAAAAGGAGTGCTGTATTTCCACAGAGATGAAGTACCTGGTCTCCCTCTGCAGAGGCTGTGACTCTGTAGCCACCTTCTCTCATAGCTTTGGCCCTTTTTCCTTGAACTATGATACCTCTTACTTTTAGATGTGATTTCTTCATTTTCACCTCTATCGAGTGAGGGATGGTGACAATGGTAGTTTTGTTGAAGCAAAGACCCAGTAGTTTTGCTCAGGACTAGCATTAAGCAATACAAGAACATTAAATTGCTCTTTAAAAGGAGCAAACTTGCATGTTTTCCCACCTGAGAGTCAGCCACAGTCCTCCAATGCCCAATCCCCTTCTCATTTTCCCTATTTCCAAATTCCCTCAGCATCTCCAGCTCCAGGATCCCCACTCCCTCCTGCATATCTCTGCCTCCAACTTTCCTCCTGCCTACTTTCATCCCAAGCCACTGCCTCAGACATGAGCACAAGACCAAGCCTTTTCCCAAAACTCTGCAGAGAGCAGATGTTTTGGAGAAAAGAAAGCCACTACATCAGGGGTAACTATCCAAGCAAAAGCTCTCTCCTCATGACACAGGTAGTATTGTATCCCTCATTCCTAGAGGACCTCAAATTACATCATGTGGACCACAGAGTCAGAACTGCTTTTGAGCACTGTTTGATGAGCTCATAACAGTAACATAACATGGAAGACCTCACTCCAGGAGGCTTCCACATGAGGTCTCACAGGCACTTCTGAGCTTCAACTGCTCTTCGCAGTTAGAAACAGACTGTCCCAGTTGGGCAATGTGTAGGACACATCCCATATCAGGGTGAAGGAGTATTTACTTGGAAACAGCAGCGTTGTTGCAAGCACTGTTAGACTAATAGCCTAAGTCTTGGCAAACATCAGGTGTCTTCTAGACTTGGGAGGGTCTTGCACAGCCAAAAGTCCAGCTAAACAGCAAGCAAAACAGACAAGACTCTGCAAAGAGACAAGCACAGACAAAGAAAATAACCTACCTAAGTTTACATAACAGATCCAGGATGAAAACAGGAACAGAAGCCAGGTCTGGCTTCCAGGTACTGCTCCAGCAACTGGAAAAACACAGTTCCAGCTTGGAAAGAACTACTAAAGAAACCCAGATCTATAGCTTCATGGACTTGCATGTGTATGCCAGAGCTTTGAGCATACTAATAAGCTTTAAAGGTTCTGACCAGCCTTTAAAGACCCCACCTGGGGCCTCCAACCACACTGCTACCCATTTAAGCTCCGGTCTGGGCCTTCAGTCCCAGTCTGAGTCTCAGATCAAGAGCTGTGCTGTATTTGCCTCACAGTAGCTGGTCATAGACCTGGATTACCCTGTTCACTAGACTGACTTCCCAGTTTGATTTAGCAGCTTCCTTTTCATCGTGGACTTGTCTGGTGATCCCTGGGCTATTCCTGACACTTCAGTAGCACCTGGTTTCAATTCAGCCTTTGATGAATTCAACAAAGGTCTCCCTGAAGCCTTTGGGAGAACCCTCAGTGTCTTTGTGGGATTTCAGTTCAAGCCTCAGCAATATTTCCATGCCAAATTCTACCTTTGCATACTATTTACTCTGAACTCGTTTAAAAGACTTGCCATTTGTAAGTTTTCCTGGGAAATTCAGTCTCTGCTTCTACTGCATCAGCATGGAGTGGAGCAGCTGGGGGTATGTTGGCCGTTAGTCCTGAGACCAGAAGCAGATTCTCCTTGTCCTGAATATCTGAGGGCAACTTGCTCCAAAAGTTACTTGTTTCTCTGTATGACCTTGTCATTATTTATAAGTGTTAAGGCTTGGAGAAGGCAGGTTTTGCTGCATGACAAGTGCTTGCTTGCACTTTCTGGCTGGGCAAACTAAAGCCTATTTGGATCGGATGTCTTATGTACTGTAGCAGATCCTATATTCCATGTTCACACCTACAGAGAGGACTGAGATGAAACTCCTGTTGTGTATTCCCAAGCAGGAGGCAGCTGCTTGAAGTTGGCAGGGCTGGAAACACTGCATACAGCTCTTCATGCACTCAGGCTGCTGTTTTCCAACAGAAATGGAAAAGCTGACAAATCTTTCCTCTTCACAGTAGCTTTAAACTCACTAAAGTCTGTAATTAGAATTAGCATTTTTTTCCAAAGTCCCTTTGTGATTTAGGGCAGTTCTCCTGGGCAGCAGCCTATATTTGGACTAGTAGTCAAGAGGCCCACAGCCAGCTCGACAGCAGCAGCCAGCAGAGGCCAGTGGAGTCTGGAGTAAGAAGTTCTTCTCGGGTTCTTCTCTGCTCTCTCACCACTCACAAACTACCCAGAGGGAGTCTGCATGCCGAGGGATAGAGATCTGGGGACACGTGTAAAGCACTTGGGCCCTCTGAAGAGTTTAGACAGTGTGGGTCACAGATCAAGGGTACCGACAGCAGCATCCCTTGGATGGATTCAGGCAAATAAACCAAAGCATTGGCAAATACACCACAGGTCCCAGCTTCAGGTGAGTTCCTCCTAGCACAATTAACCTCAAAGAAAATTACAGACTGGCACGCTCCCATTGACAAGTTGCCAGGCTTGTGGTGTAGCCAACTGTTTAACTGAGTGTGTGGGCATTCCTTGCCTGTGGGAAACGTAAGGTGAAGCGAGTCTGCGGTTGAAACAACTACATTTTACCACATGTCTGCAAAACATCTGCAGATCCATCCTCTTGTGGACGCACTCATAGCTTGGAACATGCTTGTGCTAGAGTAATGAAGGGGAAGCTGATAATGGTCCTTCTTCACCATGTTTAGTGAAGCTGGGGATAATCGTGGCAATCACAAGCTGGTGAACTTATAACTAGCTCCTCTTTCTCCTAGTTATATCCATGTCAAAATTCTATGTCCCCCTCCACATCTAAAGCCAAAGGCACCATAGAAACCCGCAGGTCAGACTGCTCAAAGGGCAACACCAGTAAACCTTGCAGATATAACCTGTTCCCTGGGCTCCTCTGGGTCCTGTTAAAAGCAACTATTCTGCACAGAACTTACTGTCTCTTTGCAAATGAAGGAAGGGACAGCAGTAGCGATGTGCAAAATCTTGAACATGTGAAATAACTTTTTATCACGATGCACAAGAGTCTTCTCTTCCTGACCTTTGTCTCCCTGTCAGTGCTTGATGGTGACTACAGTGAAGGCCCAGATTCTCAGTGAAGGTGAACTGCGGGGACACAGATTGGACATTACCAGAGTTCAGAGGCTGTGAAAACTGCAGGAGGAATATGCACATTAGCTGATCTTCCCCAAAAAGCTAGTATATGTTGCTGTGACATAAGGGGAGTATCAAGGATCTTAATGAGGAGAGATCTTATCAGTCTCTCCTCCCAAGTAACAGGTGCTAGGACAAGAGGAAATGGCCTCAGGTTGTGCCAGGGAAGGTTTAGATTAGATATTAGAAAACATTTTTGTATTGAAAGGGTTGTCAAGCATTGGAACAGGCTGCTCAGAGAAGTGGTGGAATTACCGTCCCTGGAGGTATTAGAAAGACAGGTAGATATGGTGCCAAGGGACATGGTTTAGTGATGGGTTTTGTCAGCGTCAGGTTGATGGCTGGACTCAATGATCTGAAAGGTCCCTTCCGACCTAGATGATTCTGATTCTATGATTTGATTTAAGCTGGTCAACCAGCCTCACTATATATGTTTGCAATTAGGTCTGGACATCTCGCTTCAAAGACTGATATATCTTAGGAAGAAAAGGATGGTACAAACAGATAAAAATTCATGTAGGAAAAGGAATACCTTGGGAGAGGAAAAGCAGAAATGACTCACAATTAGATTGTGGGAACTGCAAGATGCATAAAATCCTGACCCTATTTGGCTCACTTTGCCATTAACTTCATGAGGGCTGGCGACAAGAGTACAAAATCTCCTTGGGTTACTATAGAAAAGGGTGCGTGGCTGATTTCTCATAAGGAAGTTTCTCATTCTTGCTTATACGACCCTAAAAACTGTCCTTTGTCATAGTTAGTGCAGCTGACCTGAAAGTGCACTCTTTACAAGCACTGACTGTATTTTTAGCTGATCTTGCATGTGACTCATGAGAGAGAAATGAGGCAAGAGAGTCCCCTGGGAATTCCCAGCTCCGCAGATCACCACAGCTGCAAGTGGTCCCAGAGAAAAGAAGCAAAGGAGGCATTTCCTCTGCTCAGATGTATTCTGCCACCAAGGGACGTGTCTGTAATTTAACAAACATCTTAATAACAACAACAATTGAATAAAAAAGGCCACTGAGCAGACATGGGTCATGGCTGTAACCAATCACACTTTCTTAGTGTACCAAAAGAGGCGTATTACCTATCCAGTCCTAGATTTTGGTCTTTCCAAAGATCAAAGGTGGGGGGTGGTTATGATTTAGGTATAATTCCAAGAAAATCTATTTTCTGAAGCAGTTGGAATCACAGGAAGATAAGTGCTTCTTGCAAATAACATTACTCAATAACATACCAGTGGTTCTTCATAAAAAGAACATCTCTGAGATAATGGAAAAAATGTGGTATACCCTCAGTAAAGGTTCTGACTAGACACTTCTCTCACTTCAGGCTCAAGAGGCACCTATTTGTAGCTAATTAGCCTGAGGTTCATGTATATTTAGCAGTAGGCCAGGCTATGAAGTAGACCTTCAAGGGTTAATCCCTGGCCATGTTGTTTCTTGTAAGTGTATGAAAATGAAACACCAATATGCTCAGGAGGAGAATAAAAGCTTTCACAGTGCAAGGTTAATCTGCTGACCCACGGCATTAGTTGTGCAGCTCACACAAGGACCAAAGCCCTTCAGAGTCTTAATCTCCCCAGTTCAGCACTGTATCTCTTACTGACGGCTTTCAGCGTGCAGGACTGGGGGCATTTGTGCAGTATTTGTTTATTCTGCAAGGGGAGGCAGACATTTTTCAGCAGAAGGATAACAGAAAGCCAAGAGCTGGGCTGTCTCCCCAAGAATTTTTAAAGATTCAAAAGCATATTCATTCAAGACCTCACTCAGAACGTTACTGGGTATGTTTGTTAGCAACTCTCTGCTACTCCAGTCATTGGGGAAGATAATTAGGAGCTGTAAAAGTCATACTCCATTTTAGCTCACAGTGGAGATAATTTAACAGGGGACAGAGCTTCTAAATTAAAACCATATAGTAAAGTTTTACAGAGAGAGGGAAAGGCACATATACCTCCAATGTCCTTGTTCAAAGACGAATGTCATGGCATGACCATGGTCTGTGTTTTCAAGGATATTTGGGCAAGTGTTGTTGGCCAAGGAAACAAACAAAAAAAGCTCTCATATAACCACACGATGCAGAAATATCAGCATGCTCCAGGCGGGCAGAGCTCCTTAGCTGGCCAAGATACAAGTCAAAGCCATTGGTTTTCAGTCATTCTAGTAGAGTTACAACATCACACCATCCCTACAAATGGAAACTGCCCCATATTGGTGTCAACCTGTGCGGAAAGTGTCACTTTCCACTGTCATTAGCTCAGCCGAGGTGAGAAAGTAGCAGGTAAAGATGCAACCATTCAACGAGAGAAGCCAGCTAACCTCTCCACAGCTCATACCTGTAGGGCAAGTCTTCCAATGGAAGAAAACAATACTAACCCTACCAGGGCTTTTCTCCTTTTCTGCACAAATATATAAGATGGAAACTGGATCTACCTCTCCAGTGTGAGTGCAGACCTGAGATATATCTGCCAAATCATTCAGAACAGAGTTGAAGTCTTAATTCGTCTCTGCTTCTAGTTTAGACTGCTAACACTGTGCTGAGAGAAAGGAGTACATTCCCCCAGACACAGTGACCTCCCAAGCCAGCTACTTGGCTTCTGAACTGGAGATGGTTTTCATCTGTCCGGCTCAGAGAACGGAAGAAGCAAAAACATTTAGGCAACAGCCTAAATGTCAAAGGTTAATTTTAAGCATTTGTGATGTGCTCTTCACCTTTATGTGTTGGCCAATGTTAAGATCTGTGCCCTGGAACAATGTCTGAGATTTGTGCTGAAAGACTTAGACTCTCAAATAGGACAAACAGACCTTTCTTTCAACAGAACCCACTGAGTTATACATTGCTAAGGGTTCTGCCAAGGTAATTTAAAGACAGCAGAACCTTTCCTCTGCAACATTACAGTCTACCATATAACAAATGCAAGGATCTCACCTGTTTCAGTTTCGTTCCCACCATGGATGCACTGCTGTCAAGCACAAATACAACGTTTTTTGGCAGTGGAGGAAGATCTGTGGGGGCGAAGTAGTGGACGAAATACCCATTAAGAATCTGTGGAAGAGCAAGGAAGTCAGGAATTGAAGATAGATCATGATGCAATGTTACACACACATTATAAAGTTGTGAATGCCCCATCCCTGGAAGTGTTTAAGGTCAAGTTGGATGGGGATTTGAGCAACCTGGTCTAGTGGGAGGTGTCCCTGCCCATGGCAGGGGGGTTGGAACTTGATGATCTATGATTCTATGATTCTATGATCTTTAAGGTCCCTTCCAACTCTAACCATTCTATGATTCTGTATGAGTGCTCCTTGGTGTCCCTCTTATTTCTGGTCTCCTGTTTATCCAGACTGGAGAAGCCTCCTGGAGGTCTTTACTCCTCCTTCCATGGTGGACATTGGGGTTTCCTTTCAAATGCAGTAAGGATATTTCTTGCATACCAAGGGATCAGAACCACAGCACACATTTTGTCAACTGGCCTTGTATTCAGAAATATACAGCCAGTATATTGAGAAACTCAAAAGCAGATACAAAAAAGAAACTCAGTGAAGTAGGTACCTGTGGTTTTTCAGTCCATCTTGTGGCTGCCAACTGACTGGTTTTGTTTTGGGGAATTCTTATAAGATGGAGAAGTAGCCTTCACATGGAAAACTCTTTCTAGGACATTCAGAGCATGCAAGGAACTTGGACCATCTCAGGTACGGTTAATAAAACAGAAAATATGAGTCACATGTACGGTACCTGAACATCTCCAACACTCAGCTCCCTGTTGACATCATATCTAATTATGAAGTCTCCCAAAATGCCATTTCGGGCGATCCTGGTTTGCTCAACAACGCTGGGATTGAATGTAACTTTAGCTAAGGTTTTGGTATGTCCAACTACAGTAGAAGGAGGTGGAGAAACATCACCTGTTGAGACAAAACCACAGCATTACAAGGTTTTTCCCATTGTTCTACGGATGTCTAAGCACAGCACGCACAGTATTACCATGGAGTCAGGTAAACTAGCATAGTTACATACCGACATTAAAGATTCACCTCACCAGTGATAAAATAAGAACTT
>VZRU01019670.1:82296-92731 GCA_013398155.1 Pedionomus torquatus | reverse complement strand
TTTTTTTCCTGGGCTGTGGAATTGCAGTTTGCTTTAGAGAGCGTGTTGCAGATCTGGCTGTTTTCATAGCTGCTGAGCAACTAGAAGGCAGAGAGATGTTTGCCTGACTCCGCATATATTAAGAGTGAGCTAATGTGGGTGTAGGGCAGACCGGGCATGTAGCATATTCCTTGTCTCTGCCATGCAGCACGTTGCTCCAGCTGATGTGAGTACACCCAGGTGACGGCAAATTTGCAGCATCTCCTTTGTGACAGTGGCCCGTGGGGTCCCAACCAACATGCCGTGGAAAATATTCCAGTGACGGTGCTCCAGGTTGTGGTGCATTGCTGTTAAAATCTGGACCGGCTGCACCTGCCTTTGCAGCCCGTGGCTGGAACAAACACGTGATGCCTGATTTTTCCCGAAGACCGATGGTGACATAGAACATGTTTATTTGCTGGGTGCTATGTTTTAGTGGTGTGAAGGTAACCAACAATGAGGGGCATGTTTATTTTTTGCTCTAATGGTGGGAGGGGGAAGAGTATACCGCCTGGAAATGCTGTTTGGGAATGGAGAAGAGTTACTGTAGAATTCTGTGCATTTGTGTGTATTTATACTGAAAAATTAAGTGTCTGGTAAATGGTAATGGAAGACCACAGCAAACCCTGTGGAATCAGGGTTCAGATCCCCATCCTTGGGATGGACGTTGTAGATGTCTAATGGGTGAAATGTAAACCTGAGTGGAAGGCAGCTTGTCTTCACTGGAAAATGAGGTCTGAGATTAGGAGATCTGTGAGTTTTTAGGCCAATCTGATTTCTACAAAGTAGTGGCAGTTCAAGGTTGGCTGTGTAGTATGAATCGTATAATTCATTGGTCCAAGTTTTCTTGGACGTTTCTGGTTGTAGCTTGAAGCAATACTTTTATCTTACATTAATGTATTGTCCTCACTTAAAATAGCAAATTTTCTGGCTGCTGTGCTGTCTTCTAACAGATGCAATGCCAGCCTTTTGGAAGGCTATTAAAATAAAAGTATTGCCAGATTAGCCCTTTGGTTATAAAATGTAGGAATGCTGGGAAGGTTATTTGGTAAATCTAGATAGACATTAAAGATAGTTTGGGTGTATGAGAGTGGAGGGAGAGAGAGACACCTGAGCTTTTTAGTATGACTCTTTTTGGTTACCTATTAGCAACCTTTTCCTAGTTTCTTGAGTCAGTAATTTAATTCTCAATCATTTGTAAGTTTGCAATTCCTTACATGGTGGGAAGAGCATAAAGGCATTCTCAATTTTTTTTATTTGTTAAAACTGTCTTCATGTATTTAAACCATAGGAAGTAGTGCTTTGGAAGAAATTTTTTGATGCAGGATGTGGATGCCAGAGGTGAAATTCTTGTAGTCCATCATGTGCTTATTCTTGTGGGGCAGGGAAATGGGTGTGGATTTTTGGAGATAAGCCTGAACATCTTGTTTGCTCTGTGTGGATGTAAAGACTGCATATTGCCTTAAAATCAAGGACTACTGATTTTGAGTCTAGAGTTTGTGTCATCTGTCTAATAAACAACACTGACCAGAAATCTGAATTCTTTGCATATTAGATTTGAATGGCTTCTGACTCCTTTGATACCGTTTTAAGCCATAGTCATATGCAATGCTTACTTTCTTGAACTTAAAAAGCCTACAGTATGAGGATTATGTGTATCTTTGAATTGTAGTTAACCTTTTCTTTTTATTAGCCACGCCTATCAGTCTAGAGCTGACTTGGAAGACATGGAAGTGCAAAGAAATGGAATCTTCTGTTCAGCTGCTTCTTTTGTGTTTTAAACAGGCCAATGTGGGTAGTCACTTGCAGTGGTTTTGTTGTTTGCCTTTAGTCCATCTCAGTGTGTGGTGGTGTTTATGGCAAACAAAATCAGGAAAAATGAATAGTAAATCTGGAACAGGTGTTTGGGAAACTACACGCTATATTGGTTCAGTGGTGTTACTGCATGTATGAGTAACATACTGCATGTATGCTCGGTGTCCAAAACTAATGATCACATTAAAAATAAATAAATGATGAAGTAAACTTTAGAGCCATCAAATAGGCAAAATGAAGGAAAAATCAGAGAGCTAAAAATTTCAACTTGTTTCTTTTGGCCTAGATACTTCAGACCATTAGATGTGCTTCAGAAAATTTAATATATGTTGTCCATAGGCAACATAATTGAAGCTTAACTTTGAACAAGATCCTATTACTGTCAAACCTTGATGTTTCAGTAATGCATTTTTAAATGTGTTTTTTTTTTTTTTTCTTGTTTCACAGAAGGTGGAGAATCCTGCTTAATGAGAGATCTAGCAAACAACTCTCTGCTCATTTATTTGTAATAGATTGCATCTAATACGTATTGTGTAGGGGTTAAAGGTTTCTGAAAAACTGATTGATTGGTTTTGCTTCGTAGTATTGATTGATTTGGTAAACCAGCTGCTCAGAGAAGTGTGATAGTATTTTTCTGTTTCCACTGCAGAAACTGTGTTCTTCTAAAACTAAGCTGCATATTGCGTTACCAAAGGTGCCTAGGGTACCATCTTTATTTGCCACTTTCTTATATGCAGGCAAATAACGATGATCATACTTGTCCTAATTCTGAAGAAATAAATACAGGAACAGCGTAATGGGTGTGTTATAGCTGTGGATAACACAGAATTTTGCTGAAGATGCTCTGAGGCCACGGAATGGCATTTTTCTACTAGACCCTTTCTGCTGGAGAAGGGTCCATCTTGATATGAGAGGAGGGGTGGGAATAGGAGTGCAGATCTATTTCCAAGGAGTTGATGGGGAGATTCAGCTGGGAAAGTGGCATTTTGCCTGGTCCGTTGTGTTGTTCTCACAGGATCATGTCCTACAAGGTGTTTCCTGTACTGTGTTCTGCCAAAGTGCACATGCTTTTTGGGAGGAGTTTCCATCATTCAGTCAGCCTGTACAAGCAATGGTTTGTGGATAAGCTGTAGGGTTTTGCACACCATCAACGAAACTAGTGAAAGACATGGACTAGAAGTAATTAAAACTATGAGTAGTTGAGGTTGAGGTGAGGTAGACCACTCTAAGAGCCTCTGGTTTTCCCATTGTGGAGTGACTAGAGGAGGAGACATTCTGCAACATTTAGACAATTATCTCAGAACTTCTAAAAAATTTAGAGAGTATAAATTTTTGTTTGTTTTAAGATCTACGTTCCTTCCCCATTGCTGTCCAACATGTTCTCGGTTTATCTATTTAATCTTTCAAATCTTGCTCATAAGCCAGTGATTAAACATTACTTACTTCTTCCTTTTTAATAAGCACTTCAATAAAAATTACTCTTCGTAAGAAGACAACCACCTTGTCACCCATCTGAAGAAAATGTGAGACTTTTAAGAAAGTCTGTGAGTGAACATGACAGATGAGCAGCACATCCTTGAAATTTGGGCTGAATCCTTTTAGTGTTAATTTCTTTTTTCAACTAATTAAAAGTCTTCTGAATGTCTGTGGCACCCCTTTTGTGCATCGAGAGCATCCCTTCTGAATTTGATATTCAAACTTTCAACTTTACAAAGATGAGCTCAGATCAGGAAAGCACCTGATCAGCAGAGCCATGAGGTCGATTGAGCAACTACATTACATTACATGACATGACATTACATTACTGTTGCTTTATGTATAGTATAGTATAGTATAGTAGGATAATATATAGTAGATATACTGAATGTATAGTAGGAGAAGTGATTCACTATCTAGGAGATACAGATTTGGTGCCCTGTATTGATTTGGATAAATAATTTTGTTTCTCTGCAATTATTTTAATTTTTATACATAAGAAGAAAAGTAACTGATTGTTTCTTTTCTGGTGGTCATCCAGAATTTTGGTTTTTTTTACAAGAAAGATATTTTTCTCAAAAACTGGTGGGTATTCAGGTGTGCAAGAACTTTGTGGCTGGCTAAAAGAAGGTATCTTTAAACAGAAGGAGGAGGGGGAAAAATCAGCAAATAATGGAAGATTTAAAATATATGTGAATGTCACTTTTTTTCCCCTAACATGCTTAGGTTTTATTTGTGGATTTCTTCATATTTTTAAAAATGTATTCTGATATGTGAATTGCTGTTCTTGCCAATAGTGTTACTGTTGCCATGTCTTTATGTAGTGTCGCTTCTGATGTGACTTTGTTCATGTTTGAAATCTTTGTGCTTTAAAAATCTTAAATTTAAATCTTTAGACTATAAAAATTTAAAGTAAAAAAACCCAAACAAACAAATTTTTAAAAGAACAATTAAGAGTAATACCTAAAAAAGCACCTGCCAGAGCAGGGGGAGGAAGCAGAGGGTAAAAGCTCTTGCTTTAGGTCTTCCCTAGGCCAATGTAAGCAATATGCTTTAACTAATGCTCTTCAAACATAAAGAACAGGCAAACCCAGTAGTTTTCTATGTGTTGGCTGTCTTAGGTGAATTTTGCAACAGTGGGTATTGCGTCCGCTGTTGGAAGAGGAAATTAGTACGTTTTGTGTGGTGTGTCTGGGGAGCTAAGGTTTTTTTCTTCTCTTCACAGCTTTCTCACATCATCTTTTTTATATTCATAGAGTAGCTTGAGTTGGAAAGCATCCCTAGGTGCCATCTGATCAAAGATCTGCTCAAACCGGGTGACTAAGGCATGGGCTTCACATACCATGTTTGTAGCTCTTGGCTTAGCTGAAGCGTGGAGCTCTGATGCCCAAGCGCTGTGCCTCTACTGGGTTTCAGACATCAGAGCGTGCAGAAGATTTTGCTGACCATCCCCTGGTGGGGACAGGGTACGGCAGCCATTGTGCAGGGAGCTGCTCCCTCTGGGCTGCTCATGAGGGAATGGGAGTGCTGGGGTAGAGAACATCCACCCTCTGATGGAAATGGCGATTACCTCCTGATGGGTGCTGTTTTCTAAGTCCATCTTATCGCAGTAATTCCACCCAGGTAAGGACTGGAATATGGGTGTATTTGCCATATTAGCTTGTCCGGTAACCTGATAAATTTTTTTTCTCTCTCTCTCTATTTTTTTTTTTTTTTTTTTTTTTTTTTTAAGGGTTTTTTATGGGCAGTCAAATTCGAAANNNTAAATGGGACTTTTAAGGCAATCAAAATGGAGAAAAGGAGCATCCAGAAGTTTATAAAACTTTTCTTTGTAGTAAATGTGTTGCAACCGTTTAAAAATTTGAGCACTATTTCTTAAAAGTGAAAGATTTATTAAGTGCTACTCCTACTGATTATGTACTGTGCAGTTACCTTTTACCTAATGAAGAAAATCTCCCCCAGCAACTTTGCAGTGAGCTGAAAGAAACTTGTATTAAATAGAAGAGTCCATGTAAAACCAGCTTAGTAACCAGTAGCTTTGTAATTCCATTGCATTTTCAGTGGGTGCTTTATATCCCCTTTCCACAAGCTTCACATGTATTTCTGATATCCAGAGCTTTTGTACCTTTTGTCTTGAAGTGATAAATAGGGATGAACTCAGGGTTCTGCTCTCACTCAAGAATTACCTTCCCTTGCTGATAAATGATTAATGTAATCCACTTATGAGATTGCCATGACATCATTCAGATTTTGGCACGCTTAATTTTATTTCATAACAATGAGAAAATCCCAAAGTCCTTGGAAGCTGCTTGTTGGAGGACCATGCCAGGGCTGCGAGGAGAACAGGGAAGACACTTGAGCTCCATGCTGCCTTCTTGGCAAGGAGATGATCATCGATCTGAGGGCACGGCACCGTACTTTGCAATGTTGGCTCTGAATTAGCTTCAACATCCAAGCTTTAGACTTTTAACTACAGCTTTATTCTGATTGGTTAGCCCTAGTTTAAAGTCTTGTCCAAGTTGGGCAGTTGTATTTTGAGTGCAGTACTGTTTGAGCCACACTGATTTTTGGAATCAGCAATTTTAGTTGCAATTAAAGTTGAGCTGGGGACTTAATACACTCTCACATATCTTTTTATTTCTTTACCTAAAAAACCTGTAAAGACTAAATGTCTTTATTTCAGCTTAGATCAAGCTGCTTTTGAATGCAAATTTAAAGGTAATTAAGGCTACAGGAAACATGTCTATATTTTAGGAGCTACATTTAGTGCTTTGATATACAATACATCAAAACTTGTTCTGGATTCAAATCTACTTAATTAAAAATATCTAGTTTTTCTAATTGGGTAGTGACTTGATTATTTCTGGTTTTGGAGCCAAGATATCTTAGCCTTTTGAACAAATTTTTTGTCTCAAGGAGAGACGAGTAAGCTGGAAGGAGAAGAATAAATTGATTGGGACGCCTATAAGCTGCATGTAGCACTGCTTATTTTAGATAAAAAGTAGTCTTAGATACATAGTCAGGTAACTCTTTAGGTTACCTTAGTTATTGCAGGTGACATGGAGCATCAGCTGATGTCTTCTGCTGTGCTGGTTATGAGGATGTCTATGACACTGGGATCCAGTTGTCAGACCCCCCTTAGAATAAATTGCCCTCTGATAGCCAATTTGAACTGAATTTTGAACTGAATGGCAGTGTGAAAACAAAATTGCATGAAAAGTAAGTATTAGAAGTACAATCCTAGCTTTTGTAGAGTTAATATTGCTATAGTCAGTTTTCAAAAAAATAGGAAGTTCTCTACTCCAAAAATGATTGCTTTTGGTGATTCTCTAGGAATTCAAACTGCCATGAACACCTTTCTTTTACATGGAGCAAAGGCAATTCTTCTGTGTCGCATTTCTGGTATGCAAATTCATATTTTCTTGAAGATGCAGCATCTTTGTCCATGAAGATAATGACTTCTTAGGAAGAAGTCCAAAGAGATTTCTGATATTATTTTTTTTTTCTTTTCAGTGCACAACTTTTCAACCAGTGTTGAAACCTGAGCAGTTCTCAACACAGTTTTGAACTGCAGTGTTAAACTCTGTGTTACAGCCTTGCAAACAGTGGCATCCACAGGCAATGTCGTATGGGTTTATATACATACGCTATATATGCTCTGGATAACAGAGTAGCACATCAGCAGTCAAGTAAGAGGTCCTTTCTTGTTAAGAAGCAACACTTCATTTATTTGGAAAAGGAAGACCTTTTCAGCTCTCCGTCAGAGCCTTGTGTTTTCAAGTGGCAGAGTGTGTTTGACAGTGTCTTTAGGGCCATTGAACATGGGAAACATTGAGTGACACCTGCTCTACTTTTGTAGGTGTCTTATACCTGAAACCTACACGTGAAATTGCTAGGAAGGAATTCATAGGGTGGGATTAAATAATTCAGGGCTTCTTGTGATGTGAGGAAGATATTTTTTTTTCCATCAGTTAAGATATTTTTAAAATCAGTCTGAAGGTTTAGTAATCATATGAACTTTGAGGAGCTAATGACAGAATGCAAAAAAGCTGTTGTTCTTCTGTTATTATAATAGTCTGCGTCTTGGTCATTAACATTTAATGTTTCAAAAAATCAGACACAACCCACTCACAGGCTATTGTCCTCCAACTAGGTGCACATCTACTGTCACTTTATTTACTTTGCTTGCTGAAGATTTTCCCTTTCTCCAGTGCGTAGCAGGAATCCTGTGGCTTTGGCTTCCTGGCCTTTTGCAGTATCGCACACAGGTATTAGTGTAGTAGCATACAGAGCTTGGTGGCATCCTTTTTTGTTGGCTTTTCAGATGAACAAGTGAGGTGGTGAATAGTGGGCAAAACTGATGATGCAGGTAACACTCACTCTGCTTTAATGGCTCTGAGAAGAAACCAATTAAGTCTTTGGGTAGATTTTGTTGGTCTTCAGCTGACGCCTGTAGGGGTTCATTGTAGGGACAGAAGACACATTTGCAAATACAAAGTTATGAAGTGGGTGTGTTGTGAAGTCACCTATAATTATTCATACTTAGTTCGAACAGCATAGGAGATGTGGCTGAAGTGCCAGGAAAGGAAGAGTCTGCTTGCAGAGAAGAGTTGCTCAGTACGGGTAGCAGTCTGTCACTGCAGCTTCACTGGAAACCCAGCTGTTTTTCATTGGTGCCACCCAACGAGGAAGAGTCCTTGTACCACCCCTATGGTCCAGCAGCAGTAGTTTCCAGGTGATGTGTGAAGAGAAATTGGGAAGTTGAAAATGTAAAAAAAGTATCAGTCAGTTGTTAAGGCAGTGTCAGGGGAGTTTACATGAGGTTAGTGGCAGAAGTGGATTATTTAGGATAAAATCAATCTTGTCTGAGACTTTCAGCCATGTGTAGTTCTGTGTTCACCCTGGCCAAACTAGCCCTTTACAAAGCACTGTATCAGTACACCTTAGTGAATAGTTTCAAGATCAAGGTCAAATTTTGACTAAAGTAATTGGAGCAGTAATTACACTTTGGTAATTAGCAACGTAGGGTTTTCCATATTGGTAACTATTGTTGCTCTTTAAAAGTTTTATCCTGTTAGGAGGAGTGGGGAAGGGAAGATAATTTGTTTAGCTGGGACATCCATCTGGTGCTTTGTGGTGACACAGCATGTTAGTGGGTTATCTCATACTTCCTATAGCCAAGCCAATGCCAAATACACAATGAGGACTTAACATACAGTATAAAAAGCACCTGCTGTTGTACGTGAATATTACATATTCAGGCTGTTATTTCTGGTCTGTTTATTCTTGCACGCTTATTTATTAATTGAATCTTTTGAAGATGACCTAAGATCCCATGGTCACAGCTCCTTAAGAACATTCATGAAATATGAACTTTTTGTATCAAGTTCCCTAATCTCCCTAAGGATCTCCACCATGCTTTTATTATCCAAAGAATGAATCTTCTGGCTATGGTCATGTCTAAACACAAAATATATGGATCAACATGTTAAGCTTCAAGGATGCAACTCTGGAAGCCATTTCCTGCTGAGGAGAGGCCAAGCCTTAGAAGTTTAGTCTTTTGTTCTGGTGCTCATCAGCTGTGATATTTTCCCCACAGGCAGATTTCTGAATTCTCTTTTAGTGACTCCCAGATCTGTTTTTAATGATGTTTGTAGATTGCCAAGCACTAACACACAGAACTGATGAGATTTTTGATGCTTTCAGTTGTGAGGAGGCATTTGAGTGTCAAAAGCAAACATGGATTGAAAATATACCGACTTCAATTTCCATTTGAATATTATTTGAATATTACTGTATCTCATAGATGGCAGTAGTATTTTTGTTAGTTTTTTTGTCGGGGGCTCAGTGTACTATTAGTGCTTTTATTTGTATGTCTATTATTATCATTATGATTACAGATTCTTCAGCTTCATCCCCAGGTACCTCAGAGGAAACCTTCATGTGTGCTAGTTATAATTGCATTTTTCCTGTCCCTGAGAGTAGCATGTGAAAATTTAATTCTTTCTTCTAAGGTGTAATAGCACTGTCATCCTTCAGCTACATCTGCATGTGCAGGGTGGTTGCGACAAGGTCCAGAAGGTAACCTCGGGTACATGTTCTATTTTGTATCTGCTGTGGATCTGTTCTAGTTTTGCTGTGGGTACTTTGTATTTGAAACGCCTTTCAATTGTATGTGGTGAGGTTTAATCCTCTTCTTTTTTTTTTTTTTTTCCTCTTCCCTCCCATCTGTATCTGTTTTGTAAATTACGTCACCGTGTTTTCCACTTGTTCTTCTTTGTCCTGAGACAGCTAATTCTTCTGCTACTAAATGTAGCCCCATTCATGAGTTCCCAGTATGTGTGACATATTCCCCAAGAAAAAGCAATGATGCAATAGTGGATTTTTATCTGCAAGGGACTGAAGTTTGGGAAAATGCCTTTGCAGAGGATCTAATGAAACTGTGCAGGACACATGAGGAGAGAGAGTTGAATGAGTTCATGTCTCATATGTTTCAGGAAGAAATAACTTTATCTCTTGGGAATTATAGGAGAATAATGGACTAGATTAATGGGAAGGCCTTGGAGCTTAAAAATTGGCAAACAGCTTAACAGTCCACAATTTGGAGCCAGTGGCCCACAGTGCCTAAATAAATCTTTTTCTCTTCATGCTAAAGACTTGGCAGTGGCTGATTACCATTCTGCATAGTTCTGGTACTCCAGACTCAGAGAAAGTCTTTCTGTTTTCTAGTGAATTTATGATCAAATAAATATTTTTTTTCCTCAATTATTTATTTATTTATTTATTTAATGCTGAATACATTGTTGAGATGGTATCTGTATGTACAAGGGTAAGACAGTATGTGGTTTTCTTCTGCTACGTTAGTAAAGGTGCTTAGTTAATTACAGAAATAGAAGACCTTGTGACAGGCTTGAACGTAATTTCTCTTGTTATCATCTGCATATCAAGTACATGGCACTTCGGTAGTGTTCGGTTAGGAAAGGAAGTTATCTCTGTTGTTGCTGTTGTAATTGTACACTGCTTTATACCAGGGTTTGTGTGGTTTTATTGATTCATTTGGGACAAGTGCATTCCTGGATTGCAGAAGGAACCTTTCTCCATTTTACTTTGTAAACTTTATGCTGTC
>VZRU01019670.1:21477-82263 GCA_013398155.1 Pedionomus torquatus | reverse complement strand
CCCCCCCCCCCAAAAAAACAAACAAAATACCAAAACCCCAAAAAACAGTAATTTTGAACAGAAACTGAGTTATTAGTCTACCCTGTGAAAATTACATTTTGTTTTTACATCCCTAAAAAAAAACCCAAACATTTTTTTCTCACCTCTTTGAATTCAGATGTGACAGAAGTCCAAGTTAACTGCTTTTCAAAATATGTCAGTTTTTGACCTATTGAAGAAAGACAACAAGGAACACCAGGTCTGAGTTAGGGGTAATGCTAGAATCTGGGTAGCAAGTTTCCTGTGTTGGAGTTTAATTTGCCATTAAAGCTTTTTGCTTTAAAAGAACTTATAAACTGTTGAGCTCTGCCTTAGTTGTGTGTCTTTTACAATATGGGTTGTCATGAAGTGAATAACACAAGAATGTTCAAACAATAGGAATGATTCTCCATAATTGGAGAGGACTGAAATATTATATTCCTTTTGTTAATAAAGGGGAATAATCTTAACCCCTAACCAAAAAGCCCTGGCAGATACAGCAGGAAAAGAATCCTTATGTATGGTAAGGAGGGCTTAACTGTGCATGATGGGGTGAGACACAGAAAGAAGAACTAAGCATTGGAAAAAGCATCTGAACACTGAGATCTACTAGACTGTGAAATAGTCTCTCAGGGAGTGAGGAAAGATATATTTTTGGAGAAGTGAATGCTCAGTGGTGTAAGGGCTCCAGTAATTCTGTAGGGAACAATCCTCAGCTTGAATAATCTCTTTCTGAGGGATTTTCATGTGGCTTTGCTTTTCATGATCCAGAGTGACTTCATCCTTGAACTGATATAAGCAGATTTTCCTTTCTCCTTTTCTTTGTTTCTCACCAGATGTAGTTTCCTGATACTTTTTTTTTTTTTTTTTTNGACAGCAGCCATTTGGTGATGTGGCAAATGGTTTTCCATTTTAGTTTTGCCCTTGAAGCAGCATTCCATGATTCTTTTGGTGGTCAGCTGCTTTAGGTTGATATTTAAAGTTTGATTAAAATATAGTAAAGGTTAGGTGTGAACATTAGTGTGTTTGATCCTTGCAAAAGAAGTCCAGAAGTTATTGTTGAGTGAATATCATATGTCTTACAGGTGATAATAGTGTAATTGCATGTGGTCACGATTTGTACCAATTTTCTTATTCCTTTGCAAGTGAGTGTAATGCTTCTGTAAAGTGTGCCCTACACCAGTCCACCTATCTTTGATGTAATTCCAAACACTATCACAACTTGTGCTACTTGCCTTTCCTCCTTAAAAAGTACAGGGAAAGTAAAATCTGTAGAAAAAAAAAATCAATTTAAATTTTAAAGATCAGGTAGATGCACACAGAGTGGCAGATTGAGCACATTACAGGGGCTGGGTAAAAAGAAATTAAGAGAAAAACAGTAACACTGTACACGTGCCCTTAATGACATAATGTCCAGCATGGGGGGAGTTCATCTTTTTTTGAAAGCAGTAAAACAAAGAAGGATGCTTGGGAGTTAAAGGTGTTGGACAAATTAATTCTAAATGTTAGGAGAAACTGTGACAATAATCTGTATTAGCAGAAACTAATTCACTGCTGTGAATGTTTGGAAAAGACTTACAGGATTTGGGAGTTAATATAGATGAACAAATTTTTTCATGTTCTGATTATTAGATTTTACTTCAAATAAGAGTGTAATTTCTAGCTGAGGTGTCATTGGCTGCCTCAGCCAGTTATCAAAAGAAAGTGCTGTGTGTTTATAAACCAACCTTTTTTTTGATGGAAAGATGAAGTAGGTATGATGATTATGGGATGCCTGGAGCCATTTTAGAACATCTCTCCTTGCTTCCCCAGAGGTGGTTCAACCAGTGCCACTGCTCGTATCCCATGATCTTAAAATCTGTCTTTGAAGCAAATGCCTGTTAGTAGTTTGAAGACTGATTAACGTTATTTCTGTATATTATTGCTGTCTCTGGAATCATCCTGGATTTCAGGATGCTCTTCATCATATACCCAAGTTTTCACATTTTACCCATCACTGTAACACCTTCAGCATGCAAAGCAGGCATCGCTGCCTGGTGAGCAACAACAGCCTGTGCTTGCACAGGACCAAAAGTCAATAACTACGCATCAAGGTTGGCTCCATGGAGCGGTCAGGTTTTGATTGCAAAAGGTGTGATTGCCAGTATGTATAACTGCTGGTGTGGCTTTGGTGCTACTCAGAACTGAGAAAATGTCAGTGTGTCATTGAATTAGTTGAATCTTTGGATGTATCTTGCTTACAAGTATTTGATGGTCTAGCATGTTGTACATACTGTTTCTCCTTCCCTTCCTCCCTCTTTTTTTTTTTTCCCCCAAGTAAGAGGCTAAGTTTTGAGTTGGAGTGGAAAAACTGTACAATCTCCAGTAGAGCAGCTTCTATAAGAAGCATGCAGTGGATGCCGATGTATTTTATCGCTTCAAGATCTCTTTCCTGTTTTTGAAAGTTGTGTGAGATCCGTTAATTTGCCAGATGTTTCCAGATCTTCAGAGCTTGACCACGGGTGGAGTAGGGCAGAGAAGTTAGTGTGGTCCCTGTAGATCTGTGGTTAGTTCACTCACTGTTGAGTAAACAAGAGATGTTACCTGACGTACTGGTGGTCTGCCTGTCTTTTGTGCTCCTCTGGTACTTTTTCTGTGTTGTGCGAGTAATTTGAGGAGATTGAACACACACCAGGAAATCTGCCAGGGAATTCACAACATTTTTTTTTATTTTTTTTTTTTGTATTTTATGTTTGGGTTTGATAATAGCTGTTGTTGCTGCTGCTGCATATGTAACCCAGTTCAGAAGTCACTGAGAGAGTGGTAGAATAGTAGGGCAGCTCAGGTGCAGAGTTTGTGACTTCCAGGAAACTACTGAAGTTTAGTATAACATTATCTTTTCAATAAATAGAAAACATGTAATTAAATCAGTGCTGCCTGATGCCTGGGGCTTTTTTATTAAGGCAATCCACAGTCTTCCATGACTTTTTGGCTAAATTGACTGATGTTTGTGCAAAGGTTTACCTTGTATATGTATCATGAAAAGTGCTGCAGGTACCTGGAAATAAAAAAGTATTACCAAGTGCTCTTTTACTTCTTTCTTTCAATGTAGAGCAACCCAAAAAAAAGTGATGTTTCTGCTTCAGTGTTGGGGGATGAAGGGTAGAAGTAATGAACTGCTGAGCCTCTCTATGCATGGGAGATGACCTTTTTTCTTTTTTCTTTTTTCTTTTTGTTTTGTTTGTTTTGTTTTAAGTAGCACTTAGTTTATTTTGATAGAAATTATAACCTTGCCTGCTTCTGTTTACATTTTCATTAACTGCTTGAATAGCTCCTAGCAATGCCCCACAGGGATGAGGGCACAGGCATTTTCCAAACAATGAACAGTCTAGCAGAACATGGCATTGTGGAAACCCTGGACAGCTGCTGAGGCTACACTTTTAAGCCACAGCATCCAAAATCTCTGAGATTGAAGTTAGTGAAAGTGAAGGGTATTATCAACAGTGTTCTTTCTAAGTTTAGCTATATATTCCATAGGTGGGATTTTCTTCCTGGAGATCCCTGGATTTTAAATCCTTGGGAATTTAAAAAAAAAAAATACATAAGTAGGAAGTAGAAAGTACAAGAATCTCAAAGATCCTTTGACTTAGCAGGTCTCACTGATCTACTTCTAGCATAACTAGCCAAGTCCTGAACAATGATTTGCATTTGCACCAGGAATCTAGAAGAAACAATATTTTTAATGAGGAAAAAACAATTTAAATGTATCTGATATAAATCTCTGTAGCTCTGCTATAATCCTGTCGGTGACAAAAGGCTGTATTCAATTGTGTGGAGTTATATTTATGTAGAATAAACTCGAGGTCTATCCTTAGTATTTAATCCATGTGTTTGTTACTGTCAAAAGCTTACTGGGGAACTGAGCTGATATGGCATTGAGGGGTTGTGAACATCTCTGGATGCCTATATTCTATTTGGAAGCAATTTTGCTGGAGAAGTTTCCACAATTCTTTTGTTGGTCCTGTTCTCAATCAAAATCTTTTTTTCCTGTTATAAGCTGTATATTACTGTCATGCTTACACTCTTTAAAATTCAGAATAGCTCAGTTGATTAATGGATTTTTTGCTTTTTTTATGAGCTCAATATCAAAGAAAAGTTTTTAAAATTTTGTGTACTTGCTTGTAGCTGGGGAAAAAATACACCCAAATAAATCTGTAAGAGGACAAACATGCTGAATAAGTAGATTGTTTACTAACCAAATATTTCCTCAAACAAAATGACTTTATTATTCTGTTCTTGCTGGAAGAATTTGTGTCTTTGGTTTTGTGTTTGGGTTTTTTTTTGTGTTTGTGTGGGTTTTTTTATGTTGTGTTTTTACCTTTTTTTCTTTTTATCCTTTTTTTTTCTTTTTTTGTTTTTTTCCTTTTCTGTAAGACAATCTATTAAGCAATATCGTAAAAACACACGAACAACCAAAACCCACCAGCAACAAAAAAAAATAATCCACACTCCAACCCCAGCCACTAGTCATTTTGGGCTCTGGGCAGCTGTTTTAAGGCAATCTTGATGTTGATAAGGTAGTTTTTCTTAATAGCAACTAAAAATTTTTCTCTTCAGGTTTATGAAGCTTGAGGGAAGTGAAAAAAATAATAAATTATTTCCTAGCCAGAACATATTTATGGGAATGTAGACAAGATGAAAAAGTTATTCTAAATCAATACTTTGAAAGTAATTTCCACATAAAAGACTGAGGTGTTTTAAATTGCCTGTTTTTAACAATGTGGATGCGTTTATTTAGATAATGTAGAGGACCTTTGAAAAGCTTTTAATTATTGAGGTTTTTTGTTTATTTCTAAGTTTCAATGCAATTTAGTCAGTGTTTTTGGCATTAAAAAGCATTATGAGAGTTTCTTGTGCAGGATTCTTCAGTTATTTGTCCACAGTGGCAGAATATATAGATTAATGCAACAGGCAGTAATGAAATCCTGCATATGCTTTTGGGACAGAAGAGGCACCATTTAGCCCGGTTTTCTGGCTACATTTTTAAGTTCTCCTTGGAACTATTGAGTGGCTGGGTGTTGTGGTTTCAGTTGAATTGACTAAAGCCAGAATGACAGATGGTCCTTCCTTCCGCCAAACTTTCTTTGGCAAACAGACTTCCCCAGAAGTCAGAAGAGACATCCCCAAAGAGACAGGAGGACATAAGGAGATTTAGAAGTTTAGAATGAACTAAAATAATTTAATGAAGTATTATTATTAAAGTCAAAAAGAAAGTAATGAAATAGATACAATATATACAACACTGTATCAAGCTCCCCAGATGATGTCACTGGCAGGCACTTGGGGAAGTCCTAGGCTGGACTCGCCAACAGATGGGAACTGCATTTCAGATCTGGAGTCAGGAACACATGGGTTGGGATCAAAGGCAGATGAACAGACAGAGTCCTCTTTGGGTGTCGGCTGTTGCAGAAAGGGAGCTGACTCTTTGATCCCTCAGCTTTTATACACAGAGTGTGTGGCAAATGGGATGGAATAGCGCCGATTTGGATCCCTTGTCCTGTCCAATGCTCCCTGCAGGTGTGACCCCTCTACGCTTGTCTGCTTATGACCCTCCAACGACACAAATAATGAAATTGGCTGACCTTGGTTTTTATAGCAGTAAGTATATGCAAAGGCCTCTCTGCACACTGTTCCTTGGCACAAGGTACAAACATTGGTCTTATAACTCTGAGCAGTTTTCCCCACAATATCCTGTCAATTTCAGAGAGTTAGAAGAGGCTTAGCTGAGATGTAAAATTACTGAACAGAAAGTTGGTTCTGTTTTACTTCAAACTGGGATCATGCGAAAATGCTCTTTCAAGGAATTTGCCACAACTAGGATATGCGTTTCTGTATTTGAGAAGTGCTCATCTGCAGTTACTCCTAAGCTTACTCTTTTGCTTCCTGTCATAGTTTGTTCTGATTTGATGGTCTTGTCAGAACCCAGCAAATTTCAATAGGCAGGTTGTGAAATTTAGACAAAATTAGTCCTGGAGTAAAGTCAAGCAGAAGTATGATTTGTCAGAGAAATGCTTGCTGAATAGGTGGCTTCTGAACACTGAGAAGGAGCCAAACTTGTGGATGTTTTATAGGCTCTCTTATGTTGAACCTGCAGTATGTAAGATTAAAACAGGCGAAACTAGTATGCGTGACCTGTAACCACATTACATACCTCCCCCACTGCCCTGGCAGGGGAAGGTGCGATGCCTTCTGATCCCTGCTACACTGGTGTAACACTGTGTCAGCTCCAGGTGGTTTAAAATTTAAAGCCCTTTCAGTTTCTTGTCTGATGCAAAGCAGCCGTCTGCCTGGAGCATTCACTTCCATAAAGCAGTTAATGTTTGCAGATGATTGAAACTGAGTCTAGGAAAGCTGGCACAGGAGTGGCTAGCACAGCTTTTCTTGGGGAACGTGTACAATCCCTTCTGCCTTTCCTAGCCAGAGACCAAATGACCTTTCTGTGTCTTTTGTATGTCCTACACAGAACCCTTTTGTGGCTTTTGAGTATGGCTTTCTCATGACTTTTTCCATGGGATTTTGGATTGTGTTTTGTAATCTGTAGCAGGTTCATTGTGTAGACTCATGGAGGAGCTGGAGAAGGCATGGGCAGGTCTTCTGGCTGGCATCAGAAGCAGCCTATAAGTGACAAGTGGGTACAAGGTTTTAAGTGTGGATGTGCAAGTGCTGTTACGGATAAGAGCTTCTATGAGAGGAACTAGGTCTGGTCTGAAGCCAGAACTGGCTAAATGAAGAGAATCTGGCATTTGGGATGTGTGATACACTAAAGGCAGCCACAGGGCTCTGGTTCTCACATAAGCACTTCCTTAATCCTTAAGAAATTATACAAACACATGGATACATGGAACCTGATTTTTGTAAAGTTCATAAGGATTTAATAAGTCTGCCTTTCTTTTTCTTTTACTCTCTGTTGCTTTCTTTTCCCACTCCCCATATCCTTACTACACATCTCCCAGGAAGGCCAGAAAATTGGCCAAGAAGCAAAAGAGGATGAGGATAACATCAGGCTGAAGACCGTGCAGGTCATACCTGCAGGTCAGTCTGCTGGCCACTGCTGAGCTTCTGCTTGCCTTTTCCCTGCTGATAAGATGAACCAGGATTGTCTGTGCATCTTAAAGGAAGTCCCTTATATTTAAGACTCTTATAAAATACATTTTAAAATAACTAGTGGCTAAAAAGTTAAGGGTGAGAAATAAGTAAAGGTTTAATCACTCTAAAGTATTGTTTGTGGATTATTAGACTAATAAAAGAGCCTATTGTCTAGACTGTTTAATCATAGGGTGGGTTTTTTTTTCAGTGTAATATTATGCATAGCTTGTAAATCTTGTAAGCCGATGGTTTGGGTTTTTTGGTAAACAATCAGCAATATAATATACTAAATCTTTAATTGTGTCTATGCATCTCTGAGTAATATCAACTTGTATATTTCACATGTGTGATAGCCTCTGCACCGAACTGCTCACATATAGATAAATAACATTCTTCTCTTTTTTATTTCTAAGAAGTTCTTTCTTGGTTGTGGCTTTGCTGAGCATTTGTGTTTGTTTGGATTCTGTATAGGCCTTTAAAAAGTTGGTGCTATATGAAGTATAGAAATTGGATTCATGTATCTTAAAATAGACATTAAATGGTTTGCTTTTAAAAAAGAAGATTTGTTTTGTGATTCTGAATACACTATATATCAGATCATGAGTACTTAATTTTTACTTTCCTTTTTTTTTTTTTTCCCTCACAGACACCTGAGATATGTTTAATTGAACATAAAATTACTGAAGGAGATCATGAGAATCTTATCTGTCTTTTCTTAGTTTCAGCACTTGTTTTTTGCAGTTGTAGTGATCTTTCGTAAAAAAGATTGTGTAGGTATTAATTATAGTTTTATTTGCGCAAACGTTTGTTTTTTGTTTTGTTTTGTTTTGTTTTTTTCAAATCAATGAGCTGTTCAGGGGATCTTTTTCTGTTACTTTAGAAGAAATACAGAACTTTGTGATAATCAGATTTTTGCTTTTTTTTTTCTGTAAGTCTTTCAATAAACATTTGAAATAATTTTGACTCCCTGTCTTCCATAGTGGTTGTACAACTACTGTTGTACAATAAGAAATAGTGGATTATGGTTATTAGTTAGAAATAGGTTTGTTAGACAGAGGCTGATTTCATGTGTAACCTTTTCACTGCCATGAAACAGAACTTCAGTCATCAGAATTAATGTATTAGCATAGCTTAGTGGAAAGGACTTAGACTCTTTTTTTTTTTTGTCTTTTCTTTCCTATCTTTGTATATTTTTATGTGAATTGACACATGACAAAACTGAACATTTTTTATTCTTAGCAGCATGGTGATAACTGGATGTATCTCTCACCAGCATTTTTATCCACCTTACAACAATGAGGCAGCACATTGGCTTGATAGTTATCCTTTTCTACAGTACTGTGGTGCTTTTGTTCTGTATGTCTGATTACTCATGTAGACTGTGAAAGAAATCTGCCTTATCAGGAAGTCTGCAGTTGCTATGAGGTCTGTTTACTTTTTTGAGGAGAGGGAGGGGAGCTGGGGTGAGTGGTAGTGGTTTTTTGTTTGATTTTTTTTTTTTTGGTCTGTTTTGTTTTGTTAGGAATTTGATGCTAAACATTAAATTGAATACTAATCTTGTTCGGATCTCAGAAGATTTGAATTTCTTTACTTTTCTAGCCTGTGCTTTGACTTTCTGCTCATTTTCCTGGTCAATAAATTTTCATTCAGAAGTTAATCCCTATTAATTCCACTTAAGCAGATATAAAAGTGCCAAACAGTAGTCCCCCAACATCTTTGTAGGAACAGGTAATGATTTACCTTCAAAATAATACCACTTTCTGTTAGTGTTAGGGTTGCCATTCTTGTTTAATTTGAGGAATGACTTACTGGTTTCTTTGATGCCTCCCTCAGAGGTTGCTGTTCATAGAGGAGGTGGTACTTCAATGTGTCTGAGGAGTCAGGAATGCCCTTTGGTGGTATCACACACTGGCACCCTCTGAGTACCAGGGTTTTTATGCTTGGAGTGCAGAATGAGAGTATGAATGCTATGGTGGGCTTTACTGGCTGAACCTGAACTGAGAGATTTTGTCTCTGTTTTCTCATGTCTTTCATGAGTAAAAACTTCATGGTTAGTGGCAGGAGAAGGCATTTCTAGCCTGTTGCTAGTTATTATAAATCAGTGTTTGTTCTTCTGTGAAGTGCCTAACATACTGCAGTAATGGGACCTCTGTGTGTTGTTGTAGTGGAAGAGCAATCCAGTCTGTAGGAATTTTAAAAGGGGATGCATTGCATTCTGTCACCTTTAGCGTTATGCAAAACTACATAAGACTTATGTTGGTGCACAGTGCTTTCAGATGTTGTGAAATGTGGAACAAGGTTAAGTAGCTTAAGGAGAGATGTATGTGTTCTTTGTCAATGCTGAATCAAGAGATTTACTTTCAAAAGCAGGTTAATGGTGTAAGAAAGAATCTAATTGTAGTAAGTTGCTCTTTTTTTCCTTTTTTAAGAATTTTATAGCTTGATTTTTGTTTTACCAGTGTATGGTTTTATTAAGCTGTTGTCTTATATATTTTTAATTCTGTTTCCTGAGGAGGAGTTGTTCAAAGACTGTGACTGTTTGGATGATTGATTATTTTGGCAGTGTTTTTAATTTTTTTTTTTCCTCTGGCAAGTGTGAGGTACAAAGGTAATCTTATCTCCCGGGTCAAGTCAACTTTTTTGGGTGATTTTTTTTAAGAAAATGCTAAGTGTAGTATTTGTCTTGTCTTTGCAGAAGATTTCCTGATGTGCTTCTGGTGTAGATCGATTTATTTGTTTCAGTGGCAGTAGGAAGAGGCTGGGTAAATTCCACTTCATGCTTCCTGTGAGGCTCACTTCAGTCTCAGATGTAAGACATACTATGCAAACCACAGTGAGGAACCTAGGAACTCCTTTCTGAAATGGAAACATGCATCAAGGTGGGTTTTTGTCAGTAGCACTCAGCATTTTTATCACAAGTGTTAAGACTACAGTAGAGAGGCAGCAGCCTGAGGGGACCCACCAGGGTGTTGGAGGACAAAAAAACAATCACAGTGAATCTTGAGAGGCAGGAAGGGAGAGGGACCAGAGCAAGGTGTGTGCTACTGTGGTGATGGAGCAGCTGGCAAAGCAGCAGGTGTACAGAAACCTCTGTGGGGTTGCAGCTAATTACTGTGTAAAGTGGGTTGTCAGTGGCACATTGCTACTGAAAGGCAGTTGCAGTACTGAGAGAAGGGGAATATAGCCTTAGGACAGGCACAGAGGATGCTCCATGGGGTCTCCTGTGGTGTGTCCTGTTTGGCGTGCTGTATTGGAGAGAGCTGGAGAGAGTCTGAAGAATAGTCTATAGGTGGACAGGCAAGACTGTGAAGGGTGAATTCCCACTATGAAGTGGGAATGCTTACGCCAAAGAAGAGACAATCCATGCAGGGCACTGAAAGTAACTGTGGTAATAAGGTGGTGGGCAATCTGTGGTTGTTTTGGTCACACAGGATGTCACTTCCACCAAAGTGGTGAAGAGTCAGATAAGATCGAGGGAAAATTTTACCAACAGTAAGAATCTTGAAACACTCAAATCTGACCAAGTAACTGTGGATACTTGAAGGCCTTTGGGAATGCATAAGTACACATATCAGAAATGTCATCTGTGTCCCTAATGCTGACTTCAGGGACAGGGATATGTATATGATTGTGTCAGATGGTGTCTCAAGATATGACTCGGTGACTGCAGAGCTTTTGTTGTGCTGTCACATAACTGTGTGGTTTGATTGCTTTTGTAGGTGGTTTAAACAGGGCCTTCCTTTTTCACCCCCCAATTTGGTATTATAAAGAAGTAGAAAAATTTGCACAAGTCTCTATTTTCCCTTTTTTTCCTCCCAGCAATACCCTTGCTGTTTAGTTCCAACCAAGTTTAGAAGAATAGAGGTCTTAAAAATTAAGCCATTCATTTTTAATGAAACTGATGACCCAATAATGGGTAAATGCATTGACTTTCTCCTCTGAGAAGAAGACAAACTGAACTCATTTATATATAAATTTGGCAGTTGCCAGTTGACCAGGTAGTTATGTGTTGTGGACAACCATTGCTTATGTAGCTCTAGGCTCATTGTAGGTCCTGTATTTCTTGTCTGATCAGGATTTCTTCAGGTGTTAGAATTAACTTTATTATAGCAATAATAGAAGGTGGTTTAGTAGACAAAGAATAAAAAAAACATAGGGATTTGAGCTTCTTTTGAGTTGTCTGAGCAACAGAATTATTTTAGTTTATGAGGCTCTAATCCTGTGTTCATAGAAAGAGTACCTCCATCACAATGCTCATATGTTTTTATGAATACATTTACGGACCTTGTCTCTGGCCGTTATTTTGTCCTTGGTACTTATCAGATTTCTTATGTAGTCTGTAGCAGACAAGATAAGAACCATGCATGTGTTTGAAAGAATACCAATGATTTTGTCAAAATTGTAGCCAGTGATTTCCAATATATAATTTAGATGCTGAGCTGAAATCTAATGACATTTACCCAGGAGGCACCAGAGAAGGGGTCTGTTTATGGTTTCAATGTAATGTCTGCTTATTTACCAGTGTTTTAACCCTGTTAATTTGTATTCTATATTGAATGCTAGCTGTCTCTCATACTGGTTAGAAATTGTAACACATCTGAGCATCATCTTTACACAAGTAATCTGGAGGTGGATTGGAAGGAGTCTGGCTTTCTTGCTTTCAGGGATTTCACATCTACTTGTAGAGTTCATATTGGCTGAGCCTCCCCCCTGTCAGACTCTGAAGCCTCTACACTTGCCAGTACGTCTGAAGTGTTTTCACCTGACACCTGACTGTGTGTCTGGTAGTCTGACAAGAAGCTTTGATATTTGGTGGAGCATGGATTAGGTTAGGACTCTGTGAGCTGTGATTATAGTTTGTTTTCCTGCCTGCTTCCATTGAATGCAAGTTCTGTGATGCAATTTAAAAGGGGAGTAGATATTTGCAAATTAATAATGTCAAAGCCACAATTGAAGTCTGAAGTAATCAGTTCTGCAGGCTGATGTTGCTGTTGGTCTGTTTTCTTGGGCGTTGTCTCTAAAATGAGCTTTGCTCTTTTTGCTTACTGAGTGATTCTATCTTAGGGGAAATGTCCAAGAGAATTCCCAGAGGAAATGAAGAAATTTGAAGGAGATTGGTTTGGTACTAAATACTGTCATATCTCTAAGTAATTACTTTATCTCAGCATTTCTATATGGTGAATTTTAATCCAAACTGTACCTTGACATATCTTACTGTCTGGTGTGGTATGAAGTTACTAGAGCTTTTGGAGGGAATGTTATAGCTAAATCTGTTAAAGTGTTTCAAACTGGCATTAAGTTTCTTTTACAGCACAAAAGCATTTTACATCAAAACAAAGTAAATGAGTGCTAAAAATGAACCATCAGGAATTATTCTGTTTCACATACAACTTTTCCATCTCTTTTAGTTTTGGGTGGCTAGTGACTATGCAGAAGTCATTTATACTGACTGTGTTCTAGGAATCGAGTTTTAATCTTGATTTGCACGGTTGTTGTAGCAACTTTGAAAGGTCCCTCTCTACTTGAGAAAGGCAAATGTTGGACCCGTCTTCAAAAGAAAACGTCAGTCATGGAAATTACAGTCTGATTAGCCTCACTTCTGTCCCTGGAAAAATGTTAGAGTGAGTCCTGTTAGAGCACATTTCTGGGCACATGAGGGACAAGGCAGTAGGCAGGAGCAGTCAGCATGGATTGACAAAGGGTAGATTATACCTGACCTGATTGTTTTCTGTGATGACCAGGTTTCCAGACAACGGGAGAGCAGTGAATGTTGCTTACCTTGACTCTAGCAATGTTTTGACTTTGTCTCCTACAGTGTTCTTGTATCCAACTGGGGCATTACAGTCTGGAGAGAGGACAATCAGACGGGTAAAAACTGTTTGGATGGTTGGACTCAGAGGTCATGGTTAACATGCTGTCTAGAGGCCAATATCAAGAGAGGTATCAGAGAAATGTATTCTGGGACCTGTTGTGTTCAACATCTCTATCAGTGACCCAGAAGAGATGACAAAAGGCACTCACAGACTTTAGCAAACGATGCCATACTGTGCAGGTCCGTCCATATGTTGGAGGCCAGGGCTGCTGCTCGGAGGAACTGAACATCAGGGACCTAATGAAATTTTAAAAATGACAGTAACGGAGCCCTGCACTAGGAGTGGCAGAGCCTTTGGCAATAACATGGGACCAGACAAAATAAGGTGGAGAGCAGCTCTGCAGAGATTGTGAACTACCCTGTGCTGCTTGTCCCTGGCCTGCTGCCAGCTTGCCACCTACCTGCCCTTGTATTCCCCCTTCTCAACAGGATGGGGTGAGAAAATAAGATGAGAAAGCTCATGGGTGGAGATAAAGAATATAAAAACACTTACCAATTACTGTCATGTGCAGAACAGACTTGACTTGGGGAAGATTAATTTAAAGTATTACCATGTTAAAATAGAGTAGGATAGCGAGAAACAAAGACAGAACTAAACAACTTTTCCTTTACTCCCTTTTTCCTAGGCAGAACATCACTGCTTCATTAGTAACTGCTCTAACTTCTTCCCACCCTGTGCGGTACAGGGCATGGAGGGTGGTTGTGGTCAGTACATAACATCTCTCTGCTGCTCCTTCCCCCTCATACTGTTCCCCGGCTCCAGTGTGGGCAGTCCCTCCCATGTGATACAGTCCTTGATGAATCTCCCTGTTAAATGACATGGGGCAGCCCTGGTCTCCTTTAACAGGCCAGCCCTGCAGCCCCTTCTTCATGGCAGTCATGGCCACTTCTAGCCAGGTCTAAAACTCATGAAAAACCTGTTGTTCACCAGAACCTCATCCAGTCAGTGAAGCACATGGCATTCCTGCTCAGACTTACTTAGGAGAGTGACTGCTGGAAGGGAGGAGAAATAGAGGAGTTGTTCCTTTAGCTGCACTGTTGGAAGGAGATGACCCACATTGGACAAATGTCACTCCCAAGGAGCTGCAGCTCCCAAGGGACCTATGCTGGGGCAGGTTGCCCCAGGAGATCACAGGTCTTGCAGGACCCACACCAGGGCAGAGTGATCCCTGACAGACTGCAGCCCATGGAGAAACTCAAGCTGGAGTGAAGAAAATGAGTTAGAAGCAAGCAGCACTGGAGAAAGACCAGTAGGAAGCAAGGAGGAGGAGACAGAAAGCATACAACACTGGCTTCAGTCTTCCGTGCTGCCTATTGCGTGACCATAGCGGTTGGGAGAGACTCAGTGTAACATGGTAAAAATAAGAGGAGTTGCTAGACAGAGAAGGGAAGAAAAAGATGTTGGACTTAACTCAAGCCTGGAGAAGGGAGAGGAAGAGTGCTCTCCTTGGTGTTTAATCATTTATGTTTTTTTCTTAATACTCAAATCAGTAATCAGAAGCTTCTGTTAATTGGCAATAAATGAAATGAAGTAAAATCAGTCAAGTTTATTTTGCTGTGACAGTGCCATAGCTCTTGTGTGATGCAACTGCTGGAAAGCCACCTTGTGATACGCCTTTTGTTAGTGGAGAACTAAATTGCATGTTGTGAAAATGTTGATCAGCTAAATGCCAGACAGTCAAGTGTAAGCTATATAAAACTACGTTGCTGTACTGTAGCATTTTTGTAAAAAATCTTACAAAACTGCATTGATTAAAAAAGCACACAAGTGGCTTGTGTCTAGCCATGAATGCTTAGGAAAAAGTAGAAAACCAGAGAGGACGTGATGTGATGTTTTCTCAACCTCACAGCATTTCAAGAACTTCCTCATTCATTCTTTTCAAAACGAGAATAGGGGGGAACTTCTGTGGAAATACCATGCTACAGCAATTTAGTGTGTTTTTACCAGTTTCTGATGTTTCAGATAATACCTTCCATAATTTTTTGGTGTTTTAAGAGCAGCCAGTTTTTTGTTGCTTCTGCTAGAAGAACTCCCATTTAAAAGTTGCTGCAGAACCAACCTGTTATTTCCTGTCTAGATTTTATTTATATTTTTTTGCCCATTTACCAAGATCATCCTTTAATTTAAAGATTTTTTTTTTTTTTACTTCCAGCTTCTCAGGTTTTTATTTTGTTAAGATCAAGTTTAGCTCTTTTAGACCCTTCTTGTAATGAACTGGAACACTTTTCCTAATTATGTCCTTGCGTATTGCCTATGTGCCTATTTGTTGTTTCTCACTGTGAGATTCCAGCGAGGTCTGAATGAGATCTTGTGGTTTGGTTGAGGGTTTGTTTGGTTTGCTGCTTGAATTCTGATCTCTATCACTGGGAACTCCAAACAGAAGCAATCCGGGCCTACGCAGACTGAGAGAGCCCTCTGTATTGAATATATGTAATGATTGCCTTTTGGCTAATACATGAAAGAGTGTATTTACTGTCTTCTTGGCTCATGAAGATGTGGTTCTAACATCTAAAACCAATGCCTAGTTCTTGAACAGTAAATTTTAAGATGCAGTAGTCTAGAGGGCATTTGAAATAATTTAAAATATGCAAAAAACAAGCAGTCTAAATCTTTAAATCAGCGCAATTACTTATTTCGTTCCTCTAAATTGTATCTTTACCTTGATTATCCTGGCCTTACATGTCCTCATAGGTTTTTACATTCCATTAACTTTTTTGCAATTCTATTCTCTTTTTTTTGTGCATGGTAACCTTTATCTAAAATTTAAACTTTGATCCTTTGGGGATTTTTTGTTCAACACTGAACTTATACATGAAATATTGAGTGGAATGGCAAAACAACACTTGCTTTCAGAAAAAAAACAGTCCTCTCTATTTCTGAAGTCAGAGCTGAGAAGGAGAAACCAAGAAAATTTGATAGCATTTTCCACAATGCTTTATTTAAGCTGCATCATCACATCAAAAGTATTTCAGTATAAACCCCTGGTACTGAAGGAACTTTTCAGTCTTCCCAGGACACCTGAAAAGTATGTTGTGAAGGGATGTTTAAAATTAGCAGAAAAAAAATATTAGGATTTGTATTTTCCTTGTGTAGAGCTAGAGCTAGCTCTTGTGCAATGTAAGGCTCATACCTTGTTGGAATTCGTCAGATTGAGGTTGTTTTATCACTCAGCTGCATTTGAGGAACACAAAATGGATAGACTTGACATTTTAAGTTTTTCCACACAGTATAGTTGTCTGTATGCTGCACTCATTTAGCCTGCTGGTGTGCCTGCAACTTGCAGTCCTAAATAGTTAAAGTATACGTTGTTTTCCTTATCTCCATGTGCATTCAGCTCCTGGGTTGTCTGCTGAGGAAGCAAAGGTATGGATGGCAACCTGTTGTTTGTATCTGGATAGTTGTATGCTATCACCGGGGACAGTGAGTTTGCCTTGTGAAATCGCAGTCTGGGTTTCAGGACGCTCCTGGTATGCTGCTTGTTATGGTTCTACCAAAGTCCAGTCCTTTGGGATTATATAGTTAGCTTAGAAACTGGGACTGATATCTGTGATTACTGTTTGGAAAGAAAGATCTGATCCTTTTTTTTGGAAGCAAACTCTTAAGTTTGTCTCCCCCACTGTCTATGGAATTAAAAAATAAATTGCTTAAAGCAGGTGATGTTAATCCCTGATAAAATTCAATAAAGTTGAACTGGGCCATTATTTTGATGTCAATATCTACGAGTTCATAGATTTTTAAATCCTGTGTCTTGAAAACTATGTAGCCTTTCCTAATGGGTTGTCAGGTGGCATTGTTAATGCAAAACTTGTGTTTGGAAGCTTTATCAGCCTTTTCTCTTTGACACCCCACTCTGCTGAGTTGAGTGGGCTTAGTAAAATGTCATTATTAAATTCCACCAGAATTCCAGAAGAAGAATTTGCCATTTTCATGTAATTTTTCCATTTTATTTTAAAGGAAAAATAGCTAGGTTTTTAAATATTTCGTAGCAGGTGACAGATCCTGTGGCTACTCCTAGAACTCTTCTTGAAGCCAGTGACAGTTTTCCTTTAAGTATTTTCGAGATTGGATGGGCAGTGTATTGTGGATTAAAGGGATTGATCTGTGTCTTGGCCTGTGAGCCTTCTGAAGAGAAATCTGAGTCTGCTCTGGTGTGAGAGTGGAACTGCCATGTTGTGAAGCTGCTGAATTGCTCTCTGCCATTAGAAGTCTTTCCCATAATAAGAGGAGACATTTACCAGGAATCTGACCTCTTCCTGATGCCCATTTGCTACAGCAAATAGACCACATAAAGAGAAATTCTGTACTTTTGCTGAAAATTTCAGCATCAATTTCAAGCAAAAAGCTGTACCACTTTGGCTTGCCAGTAGCTATTTAATACTCAGAGGACCTTATGATCTGGCATCACAAAGAGCAAGTAACTCAACTCACTCTATTTGTGACACATCTTCGCTATCTTATAAGCATACCTGATTTCAAGTGCTGTCTAATTTGATTTAAAGAAAATAAAATAGTCCTACTCCTAACCTACTGCATTTCTGTCAGTGTGCACAGAGAATTTGGTGACACATTTTACAATTAAATTCACAGACCCTATTTGTAGATATTTAAGCCTTAGTCAGCTATAGTATGCCTGATTTAACTTGCAATGAAAAATTCACATCACATATAATTAATGTGCCTGAGAGATGTTTGATTTAATTACTGCTGTTGCATGCAGTTATGTACCAAGTACATGTTTCTTATTAATTTTCCCAGATGATTATCTTCAGGAGATCTGTTTCAGGATGGCATCGTTTCTGTATTTATAAACTGAGTGCTTAAGTAGACTGGACTTGTTTTAAGCTTTATTTTTGTCCTTGCTACAAAACTAAAAGAGATGAAGGAAATAGCGCATAACCATTCCCTATTCTTATAGAAATTGAATTTTCAAAAAATTGTTTCTCTTCCTGACTCTATTTCATGTTGCCAGTGCTGAGTCATTTTAGAACTCTTCACGGACATAAATTGTCCTTTTCACTTTCAAAATTCCTAACAAATAAGCACTGATTAATTTTCACTGCAGTCTAGTAGCTGATAAATTTTTGTGTCATACTCTTTGCTTGTTATAGATAGGGAAAGTAAAGGAGAGATTTTATCTGACTTCCCACTGCCAGGAAGGGATTACATGGAAATGAAGAATTTCTGATTGCTAGCTACGTTCTTGGAGTGCCCCTTTCTGTTTCAGTACAAAGCTCATCAAAATATTGTACCCTTGAAGCAGTGACATAAGTTTTATCATAGAAATTGCTTAAGCATGACAGCTACTTATTTCTTTGTTAGTCTGTGTGGAGAAAATTGGACTCTTAAAATGTTTCTTCAAAAACACTTTTCTAGGTGTGATTGGTAGAAATACTCCATATTTATTAATACTATTTTAGTTAATATTTTTTTTAACCCATAGTACTATAAGTCAAACTGATTTTTATTTAGCCTGGTAGGAGTTCAGTACATTGCTTGCATATCAGGTTTACAGAGTAGGTATAGCCTTGTCTATATTTGGCTTAATATTACGCTGTTTGGGGAAAATAAATTACACTGTATCTGGCCATCTGAAAGAGGTGAGGCTGCTGCCACTCTGTGTCCTCATGTCCATCCAGTGGCAAGGTTGAGCCTGTGTTCCCAGCGGACACAAGCACATAGCACATGTGAACGCCGTGCATATGCCTGTGTACACAGCTGGATCAGACAGACACACAGACCACTCACATGACCACAGGCACTAGGGACTTCATCCTACTCCTCTCTCTTGAATGGAAGGACTAGTTGCCTAGTGAGACCCATATATATCCATATGGGGAATGTCAATCCCCTCAGCAGAGGGAATCATTCAGTCTGCCCTGTAACTGCCCTGGATCCCAGTTGCTGGTGTCAGAGCATACAAGCTTCTATGGCCACAGCTCTGCTCTGGCTGCTGGTACTGGCCATGTCACTTGCACACACACAAACACAGAGTTGACCAGGACTTCTCTGGTCTCATAGCTGACCCTGCTGTGCTATTGCCATTGGAGGTGCACAGGAAGTCTCACACCCAGGGCTGGCTGTTAGAGGCCCTTCTATCACCAACTGCATGGCCCCTTCTCCTCTGTAGCTAGTCCAGCTTCATCTTGCACATGCTGCAGTGCTGATGCCACAGACGCATGGGCCCTCCAGCTGGTGGTCTGACTCCAGTTGCTGCACCCAGCCCCAGCCCCATGTACATACATAAAGTAGAGAGCTAGTCACACAGGAGTGAGCTAGAAAGCTGTTAAACAATAAAAGAGAACAGATTGTGCTGGTCAGGCACAGGGCATGGCCAGACAAGCGTACTGACCAGCTCACTATTCACCTGTGACCAGTCCTTTTTATCCCCTTACTCCTCTATCTTCCTACATTAGTTCCTTGCCAAATCATGTACATTTGTTCCTTACTAAATCCATCCCCTTTCATGTCTTTGATTCCTCCCCTAAACTTCCTGTACAATCCACTGCATCCCATAATGTGTCCCATTCCCCTAGACAGCAACCCCACTTAGTCCCAAAGATGATCCAGAGGGCTGCTCCTGATATCTCGTCTTGGTGGGTTTCGCACCTGGACACGGGGGTTGAGGCTCTTTCCTTAGGTGTCTGTAGTTTGGATTTCTGTCTGCAGTTCTGTGCCCCTGTTCTACTCTGGGCTTGTGGAGATGGGTCTTTGATGAGCATATGGCTCCTGGTATGGGCCTGGGTGTAGCTGTTTCCATAGCAGATATATTATTTGGGGCCCTGCCATTGTCTCTCTGCACTGCTTCATGAGTGAGTTTTTATCATAATCTCACTCATACATCCTATAAGAACATCAGAAATAATTGCTATGGAGGTACATTTGTCTTACTGCTAACGTTTTGTTACTCCCTCCTTTGGTATGGAGACTGTAGATTTAGCTGATGTGACTATTGACACGTTTATTTTTATTTTAAGTGGAAATAGGTAGAGCAGCAAAATAGTCTATGCAAAATAATCTATACTCTGTGTAATTAAATGTACAGTTCTATAATGATACAGAATCATGTAGGACGAATCACGAGTTTTAAGTACTGAGGTGTAACTATATCCTGCCTCCACCCTCCCGATCCCCTCAAATCTGAAGAATGTAAACCCAATGGAGATACTCCAGCATGTTGCCTGAGGGGGTTTCCTCCGGCCTCCTCAGGGACTTGAATCCTCATGTCAGCATTACTACTATCTGCAGGTGTCCACACACCTACCATGGGAAGACTCTCCTTCCTTTATTCTCTCCACTGAATTTGTCATTTTATTCTCAATTTGGTACTTTATTCTCACTTTTTTTTCAGTTGAGTTTGTGACAGCTTTTTATTAGCCTTCCACTTCTTTGTCTCTGCTAAAACTCTTCCCAAGTAAACAGCCCTCTCATAATTATTTTTTTGACACTGATGCTGGTTTTGCTACATCCATACCCATATTTCATATCATTATACAGGCAATAAAAGTGTTATGTAGTGTTATCAACAGGATTGCCTCAGTGTGAGTGGCTTGGCAGCCCAGAATTCACCTATTATTACCAAGTTACACTTATGTGTGTGTGTTTTATTTGTTTACCTTTTTTTTTTTTTTTCATTTTGGTTTATGTGGGTTTTTTGTTTGTTTGTTTGTTTGTTTTTCCCTAAAATCTGATCTCAGTATTTTTAGTTGCATTTTTAGCCTGATTTTTTTTCCTGCAAGGGACTAAACAGACTAATTTCCTTCAGTCTTTTTTCAGAGGTCTTGTATTCTAGGCATCTTGTAATTATTTGTCCTTCACTGTTGCCTTTCCCAATTCCATTATCCTCCTGTCACACTCAGAATCCTGCTGTTCTCACCATGCTAAACTTCATTGTTTCATGATTGTGACACACTTCTTGATTTTCAACAGTAATTCCTCCATATTTAGTCAGAATAAAATGTCATTTCTGGCAATCTTCTCAACTTTCTTAAGCAACAAAGATCCTTACAAACTTCTAATGACTGTGTTGCATGGCTTTCTCACCAAGTGCCTGAGTTAATGGATTCTTATATTTTACCATCATAAGCTGTCTTTTAGGTAGTTGAGATAATTAGTTAAGACAAATTGTCTGTATTTCCTTCCAAATTTGGGAATCTGTTTCACTTAAAATTTTGCCTTCCCTGCCTTTCATGTTAACTTCAGTCCACTCTTAAATCTTTCCTTGCATTTCAGAATAAATATGCTATTCGTGAAGTACAATATAGAACCTTGTTACTCTTTTCTCCTTACCGTGGTTGTCCTTCATGAAAAAGCTGTGACCTTCTACATTACTATTCCAGTTGGTCTAGTTGTCTCACAGAGTTTAATGGTGCTGGGTAGTACATACTGCAGAACTTTTTAGCTGGTTTGGTATTTTGGTGATTTGTGTGGATATCATTGGTGTTTAAGAACTGTCTTATGACATTTTGTCTTTGTTTCTCCCATGATTGTATTGCAATTTTGAACTGCCTCCTGGAGTCTAGTTCTAAGACAAGTTACTGTTATCTTAATCTGTAAGGGCTTTACCCATTCATTCCCTCAAAAACTAGCTTAATGGTTTTTGTTTGGTTGTTTTTTTGTATTGCTGAGCCAGTGTTCTGAACAGCTCCTCCATCTCTGCATTTTTGGGCCACCCTTCATTTGCCAAACAGGCTACCTCAGCTGAGAAACTCAAAACCCTTCTGCTTATGCTGTTTGTGTAGCTATGTGTTCTTTTCCAGTTACATACCTGCCCCTATTTGAGTCTTTACACCTGACTAGGGGATCGAAGAAGGAGCCACCTGTATCTATGACTACTTCAGCATTCTCCTAGAAACTAAATATTTTGGATCTGTTGCAGTCATATCCAGCCACTACTAGCTTGCTAGTTAGCATAGGGAAGGAGGGGCCTGTTGCGGGCGGAGTGATTGACTTTGCTGATAAGAGAGAAGTAATAAAGTATTTATTAAGGTGAAACAAAGATTTGACAAAATTAGAGGTAAAAGCAATAGTATTTTACAAGGTTCGATGCCAAGGTACACTTGTGTATTTACTGCATAGAGGACAGGGTCAGACAAACTGTCAAGGGAGACCCTCCAATTGAGTCACAAGGTTCAGAAAGGGAACCGCCTTGCTTTCTAAACTCCTTCTCAGAGAGGAGTCGAGGTGCGGCTGGATCCAATCCTAGTCCCAGATTTGGTCAACAGTTTATGTCTAAAGGATTGAATGTGCACAATCAATCCTTTCTATCACTTAGCTAAGATTTCAAACTTTAAGCATGCTATTAGTTACTTACTGAGAATTGCTTGTGGCAAGGAACCTCTCAACCTCGAGGAGTTGAGCAAGTGTCCTCACAAAAGGGGAGATCCTGGCATGCAGCCCGCTGCCATACGGGAGAGCTCAAAGGACTCTTGAGCTATCCACTATTTAGAGAGTAAGATAATTGACCTATAGTCATATCTCATGGGAACAAAGTATCTAGGTCCCCACTCCAGACAGTGTTGGCTTAGGTTACCAGCCATCACCCGAAGCCCAGGGGCAGCTTATCACATGTTGCTATGGCCAAGGCCTGAGCAGGAGCAGAGGGGGAAGGAGAGGAAAAAACAGGGAGAGCCACAGGGCCCCAAAGGGGAGAGTAGAAAAGTAATTAAGCTTTTTGAAGCAAATAATCTTCAAATATTATGGAACAGAGTGCAACAGGTTTGTTTGGAAGCCTATACTCTCTTAAGCGTCCCAAATCACCTTTGAAAGTGAGCCTTAGGCAGTAGCGTTCACATGGGTACTTCTGAACATGACTGTGGTCCTCAGAAGTATCTCAGAGCATAAGTGCAGAATCATTCCGTTACCTGTATGTGCTCAGTCTGTGTGCTGCAGATTAATTGGATGGTCAATCTTTGGGGTTTTTTTGTCCATCTGCTTGAATTGCAGAAACCTCAGACACATTTCTCCAATGAGGTTTGCAGACAGAGTCATGTCAAATCTGTCAGTTTATTCAATGCAAGAGTTACTATATGTCATTCTGAGCTATCCTAGCTATTCTGAGCTATGTCACTCTGAGGTGTCCTAGAAACCATATTTTACCAGCTGAAGCATTTTGCATTTCCTTCGTTTGTTTTTATTTTTTGTTAATTATCTCTTGTTTAAAGAAATGCAGAAAAATAGAACTCTTTAGGAATGGATTTGAAGGAAAAGCTAATTTTCTCTTGCAAAATGGATAGACTTTATTTCTGAACATTTAGTATACTGAATCAACTTCAGTGCATCAGGTACCACCTACTGGAATAAGGACAAGCATGTGGGTTTTAGTCAAGAAGATTGTCGGTTTGGTCCAATGAATATGTCAATGATTTTCAAGTTGCACCAGTGAATCTTTATGCTGTTTATGAAAAGACTCTAAACCCATAACAACTTAGGTTAAAATAATTCTTAATAAACCTGTTCACCTTTAGAACCTGGAAATTGGTTTGAAAAAAAAAAAATTCTTGGTACAAAGTAAGTCAGATATAATACATTATTTCATTTAATCGAGACATTGATGAAGAAACTGTTGTCCAGATTTGGACATCAGCTTGTCGTTCTATATAATCTAATGTTCCTTACAAGAAAAACTCAACTAAAGTTAGGATTTTAGACTTCTCTGGAATTCTGTGCCTAGCTCCAGAGGATATGAAGACACTTACATTCAATAATCAGTATGTTAACTCTAGCTTGAATGTAAGCTGTTAGTTTTTTCGGTGTTGACTTCCTGAGACAAAAATAACATCTTTGATATTCTCAGTAATACAGTGGATTTTTAAAAAATCCTACCAGTAAGAAATTAGTGTCTGTATTGCTGATAAAGTCTGTTTTTTAGCTCAGTGTATGGTACCTGCAGTTTAGCAATTTGCTTGATTGATTGTCCTGGTTTCAGCTGGGGTAGAGTTAATTTTCTTCCCAGTAGCTGCTGTGTTTTGGATTCAGTATGAGAATAATGTTGATAACACATAGTGCTTTAGTTGTTGATAAGTAATGCTTAAGTTGAGGATTCCTTTAGTTGCTCATAGAAACTGAGAGAGAGTGTAGACAGGGCAAAGGTGGTTGCTGGCTGGGGTTAAGCCATGACACTGATATAAAGCACTGCAATTCTCTTAGGAGGAACGGATAAGTCTGGGCTTAAAATTATTATTTAATTTTGAATTCTGAAAGTTCTTTATGACCTTTTAACTTCTTTTTGGAATTCTATTAAGGTAACAACATATGTTGTCCTCTGAGGCAGCTGAAAGTCACAAGTACCACAGAGAAGCCCCAAAAGACTTTGAGAATACTAAAGATCATGGTATTTGTGTTTTGCTGCATTAAAAAATCTAGAGAAACTTTCTAGTAAAAAAACACAAAGCAATTCTCCATAGAAGTACTCCCACCTATGATAAAATGGCCTGGAGGAGAGAATGGTTGTAAAACTTGCGTGAACCACAGAAGTTTGTGGCTGCTTATCTATAATGCTTCTGTATATATTGTAGTCAGAAGACACAATGGCTTTACCTTTTTTTGTAGTCCTACATTGGGTAGGAAGATGACACACTTTCAGAGTCTTGTGACAGAAACTGTCTTCAGAGCTAAAAGTATACAAAACTATAAGCACACCATACTCCATTTTGATTTTGTTTAAAACGATTTAGTCCTCAGAAAAAAAACACGAGAGTGTAGGTAAGAGTTTTGCTAATTTGAATCACTGGCATTGCTGTTGTGTAATATGCCAAGTGAGGTGATTTCAGAGGGCTTTTAAGTTTATTCCTACAATGCAATCTGTAAAATGTGCTTTTCAGAAGGAAAATAAATATAAAAGTTTGGAGTGTTTTCCCCACCCTAGCCATCATTTCCCTTAATTTATGTACCTTTTATGTACCTTCATGTACCTGTTAGCAGTGTCTAACTTAGGTCTTCTGCATTGAACAGAGTTGTGAAGGCTTGGTCTTAAGAACATTGCAGAGAAGAGCCTTGTTACTTACTCATACAAAGTTGGTTCTCCCAACCAATTGTATTATTCTATTGAATACAAGTGTTAAATAGATTTTTTTTTTTTTCTTTTGCTGAGCATATGGTGGGTTGACCGTTGCTGGCTGCCGACACCTCCTGACCACCACCACCCCTCTCTCACTCCCTCTCCTCAACAGGAGAGTGGCGAGAAAATAAGATGGAGAAGCTTGTAAGGTCAGATAAAGAGATTGAGTCTGTTTTGCCCGTGACAGCAACTGCAACCAGCTTGGGGAAAATTTATTTATTGCCAACTAAAATAGCGTTGCGTGGTGAGAAACAAAGACAAAACTAAAACCATCTTCCTCCCAGCCCCTCTGGCGCCTTCCCAGGCTCAGCTTCGTTCCTTCAATTCCGACTCTTCTGCTTCTTCCTCCCTGAAGGGCAGCAGTGTCATAGGGAACGGTGGTTGTGGTCAGTCCGTAACAGCTTCCTCACGGTGTTACCCTGCTCCCCTGTGGGTTCCCTCAGCCTCCGTGAGCGGCTGCACCTTGGTCCAGGGGCCACCCCACGGGCCCTCTGGCCGTCACAGAGCAACTGCGTTAGTTACCTCAGGGGCAGAAGGTGAGGTGGTTTCTTATTCTTACATTGTGCCTCAGGTTTGGCAAGTGGTTGGTGGTGCCCCAGTGCCAACCAGGGCTGCAGGTGTCAGTCTGGACATGGACTTTTCCTGTCCCTGCTGCCTGTTCGAGCTCTTGCAGAAGGGACCCACCTTTCCCCATGTGTGTACATGAGTAGGAAGAATTGCCTGGCATATGACCAGAATAATTATTTGGGGGTGGGGGAGTATGAAGAGAAATAGTTTGTTTCCACATTTCTTTAATACGGTTATTTTGAGGAGTTCAGGTTGTTGTGGGCAAAACGGGCAGCAAAGGATTGGAGCCACAGCTGCATTTTCTGAAATGCAGGAACACATGTGAGGATTAGGAAAACCCAGATGGTGATGCTGCAGAGCTTGACATCATCAAAGCTGACCCCTCTGGGACCTACGTGAAGGGGGACTTCATCTATGCTTGCCGTGGGTGAGAGCCAAGGGAGCCACCACGTTGTTACTGCTCAGCAGCCCTTGGCTGCTGTGTTTTGTAGTCACTCAAATGCTGTTGTTCCTTGTGTTGTCTCAACAAACGCACCCTCTTGCTTATTTTCCTTTTCTGTTTTCCGGTGGTTGAGTTCTTCAGTCAGTATGAATTTTCGATCTAGACTTTGGTGACTCTACGGTTGACTCTGTTTTGTTGTGCCTTGAGTTGGACTGATAGGTTTGCTGATTTATTTATTTCATGTTTTTGTAACAGTCAGGTTGGAGGAGCCCTTTAAAATGTTTGTCTGCATGATGTTACTCCTGAAAAATAAATCTGTATTTTGGCTTCTCAACATGTTTGGTTACCTGAACTATGTATGATTCTTATTCCTAAACCATTGGAATTAAATACAAAGTATTTAATTCCAATTAAGTACAAAGAACTTTTCCTTTGAATCTTCAAGGAGCAAAGGGATTTTCTGTGTTCTTTTTTTATAATGTACCATCTTTTACGTCACTATAATGATGTCTTGCTGTTAGGTTTTTGATGTTAGGTTAATGCATTTTGTATTTTCTCTCAACTTTGCTACAGCATAAGATGTACACATAACATGTACGCTTTGCACATGTAACACAATGCTTATGTTTGTGCTTGGAATTGTATACAAAGTTGGGAATCTTGCTTTGCTGTTGTTGTTTAGGTCCATTTCTATACTTGATAAAATAATTGAGATCATAGTTTATCTGCACAGTTTTATATTGCTGATATTTTCCTAACTTTCAGTGTTTCTATTTATGGTTACACACTGTCCCCTTGAGAAAATAATCAGCCTAATATGTGCTAATTTGTGTTCTTCTTGATGACTTTGCACACCAATATAATTTTAAATCTGATTTAAATACTTGGTATTTGTTTTATATACTCTGACATCATCCCTGGAGGTTCAAAAAACAGTCCAGTTTGAGCTATGCAAGGGAAAACAATTTTTACCCTTTGGGTTTTTTGTAACCTGCTTTTAAGGTTTTAAATGCTGGCCTCCTTTTCAGAGCTTGGAGGGGGTGTGTCTGCTTCTGTAGTATTTCTCATGTTTGTGACTAAGTAGCTTACAGTTAAATATGATGGGTTTGCAAAGACATGCCCAGAGAGCAGCATGGCAGGTGATCATGAGATTCCTTTCTGTGTGAGTGTTAGATATTTTGTGATGTTGGAGTTTATCCCTCCCTAATGTGCTTCATGGAGAAGTCTTTTCTACTTGTGCCTTTTCTGTTTGATTGGTTTTTTTTTCTTGAACGTTTAGTCTTCTTACTAAGCTAACTTGGGATAACTTGTGTGTTGAAGTCTTTTGCTTTTAAGCATTCATTTAGTCATAGATTTATTTTATTTTTTTTTTCTGGAAAGGTGCAGGGTGCTTTTAGATAGCCTGTTAGATTATATTGGTAGGACCTGAAGTGAAATTTCTGACCATCTTCATGAAAGATGCAAGCAAGAAGTAAGAAGAAGAGATGTGAAAGTTGAAACTCACAGGAGAACATTTTTGAACGTGGTATGTTTTTCAAAATCCATTGAAGTCAAACAGTTATTGTTAAGTCAGAAAAACTCTGGTGGGTAGAAGAAGAAAGTGTTTTGAGGAGTTTTGAGTGGCACAATTTTGACTCATAGCAAAGCATCATAAACTTTCAATTTCTGCACAAGTAGCTGTGCTCCTTCATTCTGGCTAAAGCTCTGTGTGTGATAGAGTGACAGGACAATTGGTGCAGTTGGTTCAGAGATTACTTTTGTCTGTTGGACATTAGTACATTTCCTTAGTTTTATGGTGCCTTGAAGTGGTTTTCTTCCAGTGGTTCAGAGGCAAATGTACTTACAGAAGTGCAGAGAGGTGTTAGATCAGACCCTTTCAGCAAAATACAATGCCTTATTAAGGTTTGCAGGTGTTTTTCTGAGCATTTCCCCAAGGCTGCTCTAAAGGCCATAATTTTGTGCTTGTACAAGTGAGGGAGTCGTTAGACTGTGCTGCAACTTCATCTTGTCGGAGTGTTAGTCATTTTAGGGAGTAGTGTGAATATGCTTAGGAGCCTGTAAACAAACTAGCATTTAGACAGAATGGCTTTAGAATTACAAGATGATTTTTTAAATTTTTTTTTTTTTTTTTTATGGCCTGTAATATCCAGGAGGTCAGGCGAGGTGGTTTACTGTTCTCCTTGGTCCAAAGGAAAAAAATATCTGTGTGCATGCATACAGACTAGTGCTTACCTTTCAGGAATGACAGTACAAGAGAATTACATCAGAAAGCTGTTTTGTTCTTCAAGTAGCAACAAGTGTGTTCTTGACAGTAACTAAAGCGTTACTTCTGTAGAACTAGCACACTATGCTCTTGGGCCTGTGTGTTTGTGTGGCAAGGTTTTGGTAGCAGGAAGACTGTAGAGTTGGCTTCTGTGGGAAGCTGCTAGACTCTTCCCCTGTGTCCAACAGAGCCAATACCAGACGGCTTCAAAACAGACCTGATGCTAGTGAAGGCCAAGCCCATCAGCCATGGTGGTAGTGCCTCTGTGACAACAGAGGGGAAAAAACTACTGTACAACAACAGCCAGAAGAGAGGAGTTTAGAATATGTAAGATAAACAACTCTGTGGACACCAAGATCAGTGATGAAGGAAGGTGAGGAGGTGCCCCAGGCCAGAGCAGAGATTTCCCTGCAGCCCATGGAGGTCAGCAGTGGAGCGGATACCCAATTGCAGCCTCTGGAGGACCCTGCACTGGAGCAGGTGGATGCCCAAAGGAGGCTGTGGCCCCGTGGGAAGCTCATGATGACACAGGCTCCTGGCAGTATCTGTGGACCCTTGGAAAGAGGAGCCCACACAGGAGCAGGTTTTTGGCAGGACCTGTGGCCCAAGGGGTACCCACGCTGGAGCAGTCTGTTTATGAAGGACTGCACCTTATAGAAGGGACCAACACTGGAGCAGTTTGTGAGAAACGTCAGCCCTCAAGAAAACCTTAGAAGTTTATGGAAGTCTCCTGTGAGAGAGACCCCATGCTAGAGCAGGAGAAGAGTCTTCCTTCTCCTCCTCCTTAGGAGGAAAGGACGTCTGAGACATGATGAGCTGACCACAACCCCCATTCCCTATCCTCCTGTGCCACATGGGAGGAGGAGGGAGAGAAACAGGGGTTGAAGCTGGGCCTGGGAAAACGGGAGAGGTGGGGAAAGATGTTTTAAGATTGGGCTTTATTTCTTATTACCCTACTCTGATTTGATAGTAATAAATAAAACTAATTTCCCCAGGTTGGAGTCTGTCTTACCCATAGTGATAGTTGCTGGGTGATCTCTCCCTGTCTTTATTTTGACCCATGAGCCTTTTGTTCTATTTTCTCTCCCCTGTCCAGCTGAGGAGGGCAGTGATAGAGAAGCTTTGGTGGGCACCTAACCCACCACACCCTTGTATACAAAAGAAGAATCTCTTAACAGCATTTTCAAATGTATTTACATGAAAGCTACATTGTTTTGGTTAGAAAGCATTGCATGTGTGCAAAGATACCAGAGCTGTTGTTCACTTAACAATTCCAGTTTTAAAATAACAGTCATTCTGAAGTCTGTTTTTAACTAAATTAGGTTAATGTGGTACTTTTAAATCTTTCAGTGCCACCGGATAAATCTTAGCTTATGTCTAATGATCCCAAACAATGAAATTCACAATGTACTCAGGAGTAAAAAAAAAAATAAATAAAAAATTTCTAAATATAAAGACATTTCCATCACCATTTTTCCATCTTTTTTTTTTTTGTTTTCCCAAGACTTGTTATTTTTCTTTACAGTTTGTGTAGTTTTTGTTATGATTCCTAATGCATTTTTAAAAATATTTTTTGAAGGCACAAAATGGCAGGACACATGCAGAGAAAATGAAAGCAAAACATGGCCATGAATTTAATAATAAGGAAGTGTTGTTGACTCTCATGTCTTTGCAAGACCGAGGAGTCCAAATGGTAACATAAAGAGTAAAGGAAAAATTAAGTTAAACAATCAAAACATATGCCACTGGCAAGGTTTTAAAACTGAATGTCAGATCTTTAGCTAGATTACATGTAACTACTTGGATGAAAAATAATTACAGAAGGCTTTATTATGAAACAATTTTTGCCTTGCTAATACATGTTGTGTGTCCTGCATATCGTATTCTCCTTCTTTCCTGTGCCACTCTACCCTCTCTTTTTGCCTTATGTTTTTCTGTCTCCTGGTCCTCTGTTTTTCACCAAGCTCATATTTACTCTTATAAACTAAACAGGGACATTACATGAGCAAATGAGGAATTTGTTGGTAAGGTAAATTCTGATGTTTCAGCTGCATCAAGTTATCATAGTAATGCATGTCTAGATTGGTCATAAGGGGAAAAATTCTTCCCTGTAAGGCTAGTACAAAACCAGAAGAAGTTGCCCATCTACAGAGGGATTCAAAGTTTGGCCAGACAAAGCTGTGACCAATATGGTCTGGTACTGGCCTTAGTTCCACTTTGAGGAACTGGTTATTCTGGGTGATCTCCAGTGGTCACTTCCAATCAACATTTTTCTGTGAGTTTGTAAGAACCATCTGAGTATTCAAGCAAGTACCAGAATATACTGCTTTCTCAAGTATTTCCTCTGTATCCATAATGTTTTTATCTTTTCCTTTTATTGTCTTCCTTTCTCCACTGATGAGAAAGCATCTGAGAGAAAATACCCCTGTGTGATTAAAAGACCAAACACATTAGAAATAATGTTTGATGTTATCAAGTTAATATGCTGTGGAACTCTTCTGGGGCTGTCCCTGACTTAGCTGCAGCCTGAGCAGATCTGTAGGACAAAACATTTGGTACAAGGCACATTTGAGGAGTCTTGTATCAGGTTAGCTCTGGACTGCTCCTGTACCTGAATGCTCCCCAGGAAGTTGCACAAATTAGGTGCACACCTGGATCTCTGTTCTATCAACTGACTGTTGTTTGAAAGAAATCTCCAAACCTGCTTTGCAATGTCAGAAGTTGCCCTTCAAAAGCATGCTTTGGATCCAAACTAGAAGATGAATCTAGACCCACTCTGAGAAACTGGGCCGAACTAGTGTAGATGACAATCTATTCACTCTTGCAAGCTACAGATTCCTTTTGTGCTTCCCCCCTTCTTTTCTCTCCCCTTCTTCTCCCTTTCCTTCTTTCCAGACTTTTTCTCCTCTAGAATTGATGAGAGTCAGAAGTTCAGAGACTTCCAGAAAAGGCAAAGCCCTAGTCATAGGCTTGAAAAAGTAAACAAGGTTTTCCCAAGACCGACTGGGATTTTTCTAATCTTGTGCCTGCTATAATCCCGTTTATGAAATATTACTTCAGCTTTTAGTGATTCATGTCTGGTTCCAGAGCTGGAATGTTATGTGTTTGAACTCAGGATCTGCATGAGTAACTGCAGAAACTGGCACGTTTGAAGGTCTTTAGACTTGACTGTGCTAAATTCCTAATGTTAACCATCTGCTTTTGCATGTAAAAATTGTTCTATTCAGGTAACTGATTTAACATCTTTAGAAGGGTGTAGCAAACAAACTTTTAGACTCTTAGTTTTCAAATTATAAAAATGCCAAAGTCCCAAGAGACTGTAAAGAAGTTTATGTTGTGCTAAGATTTTAAAAGTGAAGTGATTGAGTAGGTAGTTGTAGCATGGCAGCTGAACATCAGTCCTGTGTGGGATAATGGGGTGGATGATGTGGATTGACAAACTTTGAAAATTGCAGGTCTTTCTGAATGATTTATGATGCAGTTCAAGCAAGCTTGTTCATAATGGTTCATGCATTTTAGGAGGTTGGGTTTACTAATGACCATGGGTTTTTACATCTTCCATAGCACCAAAAGCTGTACTTTGCCAGAGAAGTCTGTGTGACCTAATACCACCAGTAGCTATCTGGCTGAGTGATTTGAAGCACAGTGTCAAATTGTGTGGTAAAGTGGCAATCTTGACATAATCCTGTAGCAACTCGTGGAGCTGTGAGAAATACAAGATTCTTTATTACTTACATTGCTTTTTAAATCCAATTCCATATTTCAAGGTAATGCAGTGGCTTCCTACCTTCATTTTAAGGCACACTTCCATGACAGAGATCACATATTCAGTACTTTTTGTTCCGAATTTAAGAAATTAAAAACAAAATGATGCTGTAGTATAACAAAGAAAAGGGAAATTAGTATGTGCATGCCTGTAGTATCACTTGATCCAAGGTCAGATATTTAAAGAGTGGTCCAAACCATTCCTTTTCCTGATAGATAGCAGAGACCAGACCAGCATGGCTTTTAATTTGAGTAAAATACCATTAGAGAATAAAACCTTAAATATCACACTTAAGCTTGGTATCAGACAAGAAAGACATTCTATTGTAGGATAGATCCTTCCTTGAAAAGAAATTAAAAGATAAAGCAGAACAACTTTAAATATATCACCCCTTGGCATTATAGAATCTATCTTATTCTATAGGCTTCACAGAACATTTAAGAGACGTCTTATTTTCTTTTTATAAAACATACTAAAGCAAAATAATTAGGGCTTCCATGTCCTGGAAACAAAGGGTTGTGACTGTCTTTGAAATACATTGCCTTAATAATAAATTTTGAGAGTGAAAGTGAAAGGAGTCATTGACTCTCAAACTGTCTGCAAGCAAAAAAGGAGAAAAATGTTAAAAGAGGAATGCCAAAATATTTTAATTACTTCATGTATTGAACTATCTCAGAATTGTATTCAGTATTTCAGAACTGTTGTTCCTGTAAGTTTATCCACATGAAATGGATTTTACCTTACAACTGCCCTTCTTAGTTGCTCTTTTCTGTGCTATAATTCCACTACTTGAATGTATCAATATAAAAAGATTTTATAAGGCTAAGATTGCATACTAAAAATATTTTAACTACAATGTACTGTTGTACTAAAATCAAAGTATTGCTATGTAAGAAGAGAAGACAAAGTAACGTACTTTGACAGAATTTCTGAAGATTTTATTTAAGTCAGTTCTGTTTGGAAGGGAGCAAAAGCACTGTGGGAGGTGGGGAAGAACAAATAATTTTTAAAAGATGACAATTACCACCCTGCCTGTGTTAAGAAAGTCTTTAATTTGTGTACTGTTTTGCATAGGACTATATCTTCAGATGTTACACTACATCTTTTTTTCCCATTGTCTGTATGTATTACTTGACTGGAACTGGTTTGTGTGGAGGTTCTAGCTGTAAATATTGTATGGAAATGTGAAAAGTATGTTTGAGTGACTGCCCTCAATTTTCTTTGTTTTCTTGTGAATGGTCTCCTGTGTAATTGTGTCCTGGTAAGCTTGTTTCCTTAGTGGGTAGAGGCTGGCAAGTGTATGGAAAGCTTTGTGGTTTTGACAGAATGCATCTGGTTTTGATATTCGTGATCTGGCAGTAGTGTGTGATCCAGTTAACTTGATTAGTACCAACAGTTTTATTTTTTTCCTTAACCTGACGGGACTCCCCGTGGCTATAGTCAGGCAGCGCTGTCATCTCCCACGCTCAGACTGTATTTTCTGAGCAAAATGCCATTTGAGAGACAGACCTGAGGACCCTGAGCTGTGTGCAGTGCAATTACTAATACTTTTCAAGTTCTGTTCTGAGCTGCAGATGTGGAGAAATGCCAGCCTTCATTAGGGTTTAATTAGGTCTGGAAAACAGATTTTGTGTGTAAGTTGCCTTGGAGCAGCTAGTTCCACTAACAGAAATGTGCTTGTGCTGAAAAATAGGTCTCAGTCATGATCTTCCACAGAGAATAGAGAGTGATGTTGGTGTACTCCCTGTTTGAATAGCTAACCCTTCTCTCATCAGCTCTGGGGAGCAGCAGAAGGTGTCTCTTGCTTCTTGCAAGAGGTGCAGAAATTGTTAATGTTTTGGGCTAGAAGAAACTTTGCCGTTGCAGAGCCTGGAACAGGCAGATGGGTCTGGTGAGGCCAGTCAAATGAAGGTGGCTGCTGGTCTAGCCAGACGGGCCAGCTGCAGCTGAAAATCTGGTGGTGTGGCCTGGTGGTACATCTGCTCTGGTGCTGACAAGTGGCTGGGGCATTTGGTGATGCAACTAATGTGTTTAACTTGTTTAAAATATTAGAGTCATACAAGGATTGCCCAAGAACATTCAGAAAATTTTGTGTGCAGTGATACTGTGCGTGCAGCTTTCCTGCTTCACAGTTATAGTATTATGATTGTTCAGCCTAATTGCTATGAACAAATGTGTGTTTCACAGAATCTTCACGGTTGGAAAGGACCTCTCATCGGGTGTAACCATACACACATACAAAAAACCCCTACATCTTGACCACTAAAGCATGCCCTGATGTGTGTACGTGTGGTGGGGTGTTAATGTCACTTTCCATGTGCTGTGTTCTGTGACTGGTAAGAAACACACTTCACAGCTCTTTTTGTTTAAAGCTGTTTTGGATGAGCTTTCTTAGCACATGGCAGCAGAAGCAACCAGGCTTCCCAAGCAGGTTACAGTTCAGAAGAGAAAGAGTCATATAACACAGGAGAGGTAAGGAATAACAGGGTATTGCATATGCTGTTAAATTCTTAGCCATGTTATACTGTAGGGGCTCTTTTAAAAAAACAGAAAAGATTTTGAAGATGTGTCTCAAAGACATATGTTTCCTAAAAGGCTTTGTTGGCTTTTGGAAAAGTAGCTTGTATTCATATGTCTTGTTAAGTGTATCTCTACAAGTGAAATATTGGTGTATTGCTGGAGTCTGGAAAAACATAGATGCTTTGTGCAATTCCTTAGACAATGTGCCAAGACAACTTGTATTTGAGATGGGATGCCTTTGCAAATTCAGTCAGAAGTATCTCTGCCTCTAGTGTGACTAGTTATAGGTAAATACATTAAAAGTATAGCTATATTTTATGGAAGATGTGGGTAAATACATCCAAAGTTTTTTAGGAAAAATAAAGCTATTTTGCTTACATGCTCAAGTGACATACTAAGTTTTCTCTTGCAAACATTCTGCAAAGTGAGAGGAAGAAGTTATGCTGTTAAGAGATTCTTTAAAAACCATACACATGTAAATACCCCTAACAATGATATTGACTGGGGCTGGTGTGGCCAGGGAGCGGCTCTGGGGCACACACAGTAAAAGGGGCAGTGATACCTGTGGTGATATGAGCAGGACATGGCCCTGAGAGCCAGGAGAAGGCAGGAACTGTCCCCTCTGCCCAGTGCCTGTCAGACCCTGTCTGGGTACTGCCTCCAGTTTGGGTCCCCAACCCAGGAATGACACTCACAGACTGGTGAGAGGTGTGAGGAGGCCATGGCGATGGTTGGGCTGGACACCGTGCCCTGCCAGGAAAGGCTGCAGGACTGGCTCTGATGTACCTGGGAGAAGCAACAGCTTTCGGGGCACCAAGCAACAGCCCAGGGCATGGAGGCGATTCAGCAGGCTTGTCTCAGTAGTGTGTGGCAGGAGGGTGGGTTAGAGATAGCTGGCATGTGTTGAAATAAGGGAAATTTCAAGCTGAAATTCTTGCTTATGAGGTAGAAACATTTTCCCCACAAGGGCAACCCAGCAGTGGAACTGGAGCTCACACAGGCTGTGGTGACTCCGGCCTTGGAGGTTATCAAGCTCCAGTTGAGCAGCCTGGTCTGAGCTCAGAGCTGGCTGTACGTTGGGCAGGACTTGCTGTGGAGATCTCCTATAGTCTCCTGTAATCCTGTATGTGGCAGAAAACACTGCGTATGTGCATGTGCACTCAGCTTTGTTTTGAGACAGTCACAATAGTACACAGACCTGTCAAGAGTGTGAACTTTTATTCTAAAAAGTCAGGATTAGACTGTGGAAATATGATGTATAATGCTCTTATAAAATAAACTGTAAATAGATGTGTGGAACCATAAAGAAAAGGAAGCCTGCATGCACAAGAAAGCAAACAATTATATATCTGGTCTTAGGAAACAAATACTGAAGTTGGAATCCAAGCACACCGACATTTTCATCTTATGTTATTGCATATCCTTTCCTGAGTGGGACTGGGCATGCATGTTGTGCTCCTGTTCCAAGGTGACAGTATGTCCTTTGGTAGTGTTTTAAATGTATTTTTAATATAAAGTAGCTGAGAAAAATCCTTAAACTTTTTTCTTGATGTGGTTTGAGAAATATGTAGAGATGTTTAATTTTTCTTCTTTTCAGGCAGGAATGTACTTTAACCTTCAGCAAAGAGCTAGTTGCAGTAGTAATCAACCTCTGATTTCTCTATTTTGGAGACAGATTCATCCATCAAGTCCTGAGTGCAAAGCTGAGAGTGCTTACAGAGCACTTTCCCATACATGTTTGATTACTGGAGCACAGCTGCTGTTCTGGGTAATTAATGTGAGAGTATAATATCTTTCAGATGGGTGCTGTGTCTTTATTTCCAAGGTCAGATGACCTCTCTTGCTTATATTCTCTTCTGTCTGGCATTTTATGTAGGTTATTGATTTTTTTTCTGTTTGCTTGCTGGAAGTAAAGTGCTTTTTGAAGGCCTGGTAAGAAAAATCAGGTAGAGCTTGTATCTGCTTGAGAGAAATACTACTAAAAATAAAAAACCATGGTACCATGATACCATGATTCCAGATACCATTTATGAAAAGGAATTTAGCGTTTCTAATGCCAGATCTTAATAGGTCATTCTTTAAATTACTGTCCTAAAGACTGGTTGTTAAACAGTCAAATAAATATGCTCAGAAACTTACTTTTCATTGACTATTATTTGGGCTTAGGTGACCACAAGGCATTTATTCATCTCTACAGTTTTATTAGTGAACTTGTCTTTCTTTCCTGACAATTAAAATTTCTCCTTTATTTTGAAACATGTTTTGAAATTTTCAAAAAAAAATTTATTGTTTTCAAAATTAAAATGAAATTAAATTGAAATTATTGGAGGAACAGAAGAGTACGTTTTTCAGAAAAAAACTTAAGTAAAGCTTAAATTTCTTCCTCATCCCCTCAAAAGACACAACCAGAACATCAGTGTGAAATTAACCTGAAATCATTCTTCAAATGAGGGCAATTTCACAAGTGGAACTTTTGAAACATTTGGTTGTCATAAGGAAAATGTTGAGGCTCTCCTTTTAGCAATACTTTGTATGGTTTGTGATCTCTGTAGTTTGTTTCTCATAGCAAGACATGTCAGCAATGCTGTTTGTCTATAGAGTGCTATTCTGCTGTACGCCTGTATTAAGACTTCTAAAACAGGATCACACATTTTCAGGTATTATTAGAGTTTTAGTTGTCCTAAATATTGTGGCATTTGATACCTTATTTGACTTGAGATAAAGGTAGTCTTCATGCAGTTGAATTTTGCCTTCTTTTCTGACTTAAAATAATTCAGTTAAAGGTGTAGCAGGCTATGTATGATAAATAGTTCAGAAAGTTGGTGTCCTGGTTTCATCTGGGATAAAGTAAGTAAGTTTTCTTCCTAGTAGTTGCTGCATTTTGGTTTTAGTATGAGAATAGTGTTGATAACACATACTGCTTTAGTTGCTGATAAGTAATGCTTAAGTCAAAGCTTTCTGGCTTCTCACAGAAGCTGAGAGGGAGCATAAACAAGACGAGCTGGCCAAAGGAATAGTCCATACCATAGACATTGTGCTGGGTATATAAATAGGACTTGGCTGGAGGACAGGACTCCACAATTGCTGCTCAGTAAATCAGTCTTTGGGTGTTGAGCAATTGCGTTGCATCTGTCATTTTGTATATTAATTTATCATTATAATTATCTTCTATTTGCTGTTCTAATAAACTGTCTTTATCTCAACCCACAAGTCTTTCTTTTTTTTCCTATTCTCTTCCCCTGTCCCACTAGGTGTGGGGGTGTCAGTGAGTGAACGGCTGCGGGGTCCCGGTTGCTGGCTGGGGTTAAACCACAACAGCTCATCATCCTGTGTTTAGGTGTAATTTCATTTCTTTCAACTGGTACTGCCCTTTTACTGTGGGTGACTCACACCTGTGCCACTGGTCAAGAGCTACTTCTAATGCACCAGATTTAAGGCAGAATTTTTTAACAGTCCCCTGCTTTAGCCTAATACTGTCTAGTGCAAAGTATGTCATGTTCTGTGGGAGGAGAGCATTTGCTTTGTTAGTTCTGGCACAGACCCGCATACCCACCTGTATTCTGACCATTGCTTCCTGGTTTCTTGGAAATCTTAACTGTGGAAGACCTTACCATGTGACTTTATTTTTTAGCTGGAAAAAACAAACAGGGTTTTTTCATAGTTATTTTGAAAAAGGAGTAGTTTGTGTAGGACATCTTGATCTATTCAAGTAATGTGATTTATTAGCTATTATTCTACAACCAAATTTTTAGGTACTATCCGATACACATTTTTCTCCCTTGTGGTGAGGGTTGGAAAGGCAAGTCTTAGAGGTTAAACACAGCATGCTAGGTTTGATAAAGCGACGTATAGGCAGTTCCGGAAAATGAAAAGGTCTGTCTGGAACAAGGGCCAATATGTATTTTGTTTCCTTCTTTTTTTTTTTTTTTAATTTTTTTTTTTTATTGTTTTAATGACTCTACAAGGACAAGTGTTTGCTAAGCTGGAGGCTGCACCCACTAGGTTTCCCATGTGCAAGTAACCTAGCTTTCCCAGCTTTGCCTGCCTGTCAACTGTTCTAATAGAGGGCAGCTGAAGTTATGTTGCTTTTAATTTTTTAATTTGTAATTGGCATATGCTTTTACAGATTCACCATGTTGAAAGTACCTTTTCTTTCAGGCTAGAGCTCTGTTTTATCTGTGGATGTGTGGTTTGAGTTGGGGGCCTAAAAGGACATAAAGTGTCCTTTTGTAATGCTACATTTTAAAAAATAGGGCAAGGTTCAAGAAAGCTGAAGCTGTTACGGAAGATTTAAACCTTCTGAGCTAGACCTGCCTGTTTGCTCTATGAAACTTGTAGAAGCTGTAAGAATCTGTATTCTCACAGGGTTTTCCTGTTTCTGTGGCCTGCATATTTATTATTACTGGCACACCTCTCTAGTAATTATATCATCTTTTGAGATTGTTACTCAAAGCCAGCAAGGCTAAGATGCCTTATGTGGTCATAATTATGAACATTAGTAATGTTTTCTCCATGTTTTAGGAAAGATGTTTGGTTCAGAAGCCATCTTAAGTGATTATAGATACATTCCACAAAAGTAACTATGTCGCATCTAGCTGTCATGTCTTTCTGTAGGGAGAAGGAGCAGGTGCTTGAGATATCATTAGAAATAAAAATGTGTTCTTTGGGTTTTTTTGAAGTGCATAGGGAGACTAGCTCATACTGAAGAAGTATAGTATGCATAGCTGTTACGTATCTGAGCCATTGCAAACTCCTGTGATGGGACTAAATCTGCCATTTTACATTACAGCATCCTTCCTTTGTGCTGTGTTAGTGAGCTGTAGGGAGAGTGGTGGAGCAGAGGTGGAATGTTTCTGTCATAGCTCTACCATGGTTCAGTCCCTGCCAATGTTGTCAAAATGCCACAGCAGGCCATAGAAGCATCTCCAAGGAGATGCTTGGAATTATTCTTCCACAAAGAATTTGTACATAGGCTTGAGAAGTGCAGTCCTCAGGGGGGTTGTTGTTGGTTGCTGCTATTGGAGATCATCTGCATGGGAGGTCATACTGATGTGCTGGCTGTCGTCTGACTCTATAGCTGTTGAAATCCAATGTTTGCCAGCTGGGGAAGGAAGGATGCCTTTTGTTGCTTCTGTTTATTGACTCCACTTTTTAAAAGAATAATGTCAGAGTTTTTTTGTTTTGTTTTTTTTTTTTTTTTCTTTTCTTTCCAGCTGTGAGAGACAAAATGTCAATAGAATAAGTGACCTATCCACCAGAACTTGCCATGAACCATTTGGTTGGACCTCCTGCGGGGGAGGTAAGTGAAGAGCCAGCAGCTGGAGCACTGAACGAATCAGTGGAAGCTGACCTGGAGCACTCAGAGGTGGAAGAAGAACAGCGGTATGCCACTCGCTACCCAAGGCACACAAACAGCATCCAAGGGGGCCTGTCTGGGCAGGAGGAGGAGGGGATGTTAGCTCGGTCAGCCAGCACGGAGAGTGGTTTCCACAACCACACGGATACTGCAGAAGGCGATGTGATAGCCACAGTGGAGGACAGTTACGACACAGAGAGGGTTCAAGAAAATGAGGATGAGAGTGCATATGCAGTGCAGTACAGGCCTGAGTCTGAGGAGTACACAGAGAATGCTGAGGCTGAGCATGGTGAGGCCATTCGTAACCGAACATTGCCCAATCACTTGCATTTCCATTCCATCGAACATGAGGAAGCCATGAATGCAGCTTACTCGGGTTATGTCTACACACATCGTCTCTTTCACCGGGGAGAGGATGAACAGTATGCTGAGCCTTATGCTGACTATGGACTGCAGGAGCATGTGTATGAGGAGATAGGGGATACACCAGACCTTGATGTTAGGGAGGGAATACAACAGTATGAGCGGGAAAGGGAGGAAGCTGACAATTACCGCAAGGAGGCACTTGGTGCCCGCCTTCATCATTACGATGAAAGGTCTGATGGAGAGTCTGACAGCCCTGAGAAGGAGGCAGAGTTTGCACCCTACCCAAGAATGGATAGTTACGAACAAGAGGAGGACATTGATCAGATTGTAGCAGAGGTGAAGCAGAGCATGAGCTCCCAGAGCTTAGACAAGGCAGCTGAAGACATGCCAGAGGCAGAGCAGAGTTTGGAGCACAGTAATCCTCTTGCTGGTAGTGGGCATGAAAGTAATGGCCAGCTCCCAGCTGGTTCTCGAGGTATATCTGGCTCAGGAGAATCTGTACAGAGGTACAGCAAGGAGAAAAGAGATGCAATTTCACTGGCCATCAAGGATATTAAAGAGGCTATTGAGGAAGTGAAGACAAGGACCATCCGTTCTCCTTATACCCCTGATGAACCGAAGGAGCCAATCTGGGTGATGAGGCAGGACATCAGTCCAACCAGGGACTCTGACGACCAGAGGCCACTAGATGGAGATGTGAGTATACAAACCTTTCACCTCTTGGGTTATATGTGGCTGTTCCTTTGATGGTGACATATGTGGCAGTGAAAGAGGGTGCATATTTTTCTTTATTCTGTGACTCATTCTTCAGCATATTTTAAATATATACTCTAGAGAAGCTGTAAGATGTTAGCATGTGCATTGTCAGTGCGCCAGATTTTTCTTTATGAAGCACTGCTGATTCCAGTTGTACGATGCAGCGATTTGTCACATGAAGCTCTTGTTTTTCACTGAAACAAATGCTATTATATTTTTATGGCCATGGGATATTTTAGAATGGTTACTGAATACTTTGTCTTCTATTTTCTATCTTTAGTGTGTTGCTGTTCATTGTAGGTTCCTAAGTTTCATTTCCTGCCACATAAAATCCTAACAGTTCCATCACAAATCTGTTAATATTCTTTATGGTGTTAACACAGATCAGATTCATATTCCAGAAAAGTTGCAGGTTGTTTGTCCACTTGCAGGCTCTATAAGCGTGTTATGAACCTCAGTATATTACATTATCGCTGTAAAGTCTCATCTCTGTCCAGCAACCTAAGTGTTGACAGCCATTGTTCAGATTCACAGCATCAGCATTTCTAAAATTCTTTACTTTTGGCATGAGGCTTAACTTGGATCAGAATCAGTTCACAGTCTGTGGTTCCAGCTGCCTGTATAATAATCTTCATTTGAAATTTTATGGGTTTTCTGCATTTTTAATAAAATAAACTCATAAGCAACAGTTAACTGCATTAAATTTATGCCTGACAGGAAAAGAGCTTGTAAGCAAAATTTACTGGCCAAAAATAGTCTGTCATATGGACCCATGCTATTACTCCAGGGATAACTTCACTGCAAACATCTGCTCCATCCTCTTTATTGCCGTGGAATGTTTTTTGTGCCGTTTTTTTGCTTGTTTTGTGTTTGGAGGAACACTGAAAGATAGAATATTATGTCTGGTGTTTTACACTGAATTATTGTAACCTTCTAAGAAAGCATCAGAACTTTCCCAAAGACCTCAGTCTCTGCAAATGGAATTCAGAAAAAAGATCACATGCCATGTAGATCTATGACAGGCTTCTGATTTTTTTTTCCTGCCTTCAAAATGATGAAGGCTAGTATTCTACAAATGGGGAGAGATTTTTGGAGTACGGTGTTCGAGTTGCTGAAAAAACATGCACGCTGATTGAGATGTGTTGCTTCCAAATTTTATTTCTCCTTGACAACTCTGGAAACACACAGTGGTGAGTATGTTTGGGTTAGCTTTTTGTTTCTTCAAAATTTAATTGAAAGTTCTTTTTTTAAAAAAAACCCCAAACCTATATTCCAAAAAAATTAGTTTGGATAATTTTAAAATTATGTCTTTTACAAAGTTGATTAGCAGTCAAGTGGAGGACTGAAGTAATCTTCCCAGATTATTCAATATGGGAGACCAATTGTTTTCAAAGTCTTTAAAATTTCCAAAAGCTGCCATTATTTCTCTCCCCTTTTCTTTCATATAGATCACATTACTGTCTTGCTGTACATTTTGTTCACCATATTGTCTGTGTTTGTAAGTTCCATCTTTGTCTGGGAGGATCAAAGAACTTCCTGTTGCTTCCTGATTGTCTGATTGTAACATCCAGTACCATGCTGGTTACAGAACTTAACTTTTCTAACATATCCTGGCAGGACTTGGCCTGGTATGTTAATGCAATAGATAAAACAGATGTTTCTGTTGGGTTCTGTGTCTGAATTAGGTGTTGAGGTACCCAGGTTTTTCCTTTTTGCACCAAAACTTAATTTCTTGTTTGATATTTTTCATTGTCTATCAATAAGAGATTTTTCAATGCTGGCTGTAATCAAAACAGTGATGTATAATGACATTATAGCTCAGTGCAAAGATATATGGTGGTTGTAGATGTGCAGACAGTCTACGTTCTTGGAAAGAGGAAGTAAGTTTAGCAAATGATTTAGAAGATGTGTAGCAGATTGAAGGAATACATGTTGAAGAAGAAGGGCCTTGGGAATTGGTGGGAATTTTGTTTTTCACTGAAGATAAGGTATGTATTTGCTTTACTGGATTCTTTAATTCAGATGCCAACTCATGAACAGTCTGAACAATCTGTTTTCTTGAACAAAGCATTCCTAGAATTGTTTACCAATAAACTGGGCAAAATTATGTTGTCTTGACTAAGTGACCAGGAATGATCAATTATAATAAAAATATAGTTAAAGTTCATTCATCCAAATGTAGATTTTTCTTCTTTCTCACTTGACAAGGAAACAAGATCTCAGACAGGAGATTTTCAGTGTAACCAGTGTATACTAGAGATGTTATTCAGTCTGGTTTGTAGCACTGGCCTTGAAATGGGAAAGAATTCCCGAAGGAGAGTATTTTACCATAGGCAGACACTCTTTTCTTCCCCCAAGAAGTGTCAAGGAGCTGCAGATAAGTGATGAAAATTGAGTGCTTTTATTACCTTCAGTTATTTTGCAGGTCTACTTTGAAAATTGTCCCCACTTTTTTTTTTTTTTTTTTTTTTTTGCTTTTAGAGGTAAAAATTACTTGAAAATGTTTGTAATCATTTTGTGTTGTTAATCGTGACACTGAAGCTGCTGAGACCTCTTTAGATCCAAATAACAAGTCACTTTTTATTTAGCTAGAAGCTCGCCATGAGAGAGCAATGTAACCACTGAGTCAGAAGAATGATTTGCAGTTGAGTCTCATTAAATACGACAACGTCTTTGGCCTTTCTTCACAAGAAAGTGGCTGTCGTTCATTGGTGCTGAGCACTTGGATGATACATTCACAGCAGAATGTTTGGAAGAATACTAGGTGGAAGTGTCCAGAGACTATCTTGAGAATCTAAAAATCCAGCTGTATTCGTTTCTTTTTAAGACATCCTTTTACCGGGTTTATTGACAGGTTAGTCTACCAGGAACTTCCGTCTTTCTTGTGTGTTCCTCCTCAAAGGAAATATTAAGTAGGTATCCAAAAAAAGAAAATTGCTCACAGCCCATGTACAGTTTTACTGTAATAAACTCTGATAGGTCTGTGGTGTAGGAGGCAGGTAACAGACTTCTGTGAATGAATGAATAAATAAATAGCGTACCAAAGTACCTCCTTAATATTTAACCATGGAGAGCATTTGCTGTCGTGTGCATTGTGCACCCTGGTTTAGTGATGCATGCTTTCACTTGAATAAGAGACATTCCGGACATCTAGTTTGTGGGGAAGGTGTATGTGTATTTGATAAAAGCTAAAAAATTATCTCACTGTCCTTTGAATAAGTGCAGTAAGGTATCTTTTTTTGTTTGACACAGATATGAGATATTATACATATGTTTCCAAAATTGGTTTATAAAAAAACTTTTAAAACCAAAGCAGACCATCAGTTGCATATGGCCTTGTGAGGGTATTCTTTTGAAATACTGTAGCAGGTACAGCTGCACTTCAATAATGAGACATCAGGAAAATGACCCGTGATGGCAAAAATTGGAACTGCAGTTAGGTTGTGTTTTCTGCATGTAAAATGAGAATCTGTTCACGTGATATTGAGTAATGTTCACAGCTAGAGACCAGCATAGAGGTTATATCTGAGTGTGGTGGAAGGGGATGCTCTTTAGGAAAAGGTGTTCATCTAGATGCACAGAGTTGTCTTACTGGAAGGGAAGGGCCATATCCTGTTTAGTTAGCTCTTGCCCATCATTCTTCTTCTTCAGATTCTCCACTAGAAACCTACTGTGAAAGTGCCTAGCCAAGCACAGAAACTATTTCGGTGTTTCAAGGTCCAAGTAGAACATATCTCCAGGGCATGGATCTGGACTTAGGCGTAAACACATGTTCAGATGGAAAAGGGAATAGTTTTGTGTAGTAGATATGTTGGTATACAATTAAATATTCTGGTTTATAAACTGTAAGGGAGGTCTAAAGAAACAACTTTTAAATGTCATAGAGTTTTGAGAATAGTGGCTTGATTAGTGCAAAAAGTACAGAGGCCTGCTGAGAAAAGCAATAAAAGGCACAAAAGCTCAAGTAGGGTTTCTTGGCTAGGTTTTAAAGAGCATTTCTGTCCTGTCAAGTCCAGAGAGAAGCAGGCTGCCTGCTTCACTTCTGCCATAATCAGGAGAAAATTCTCCATTTCAGAACTAAGTACCACAACGTTTTTTGAGAGGTCCATTCAATTACCCCGGGGGGTTATAGATCTGAAAGCCAAGTTTTGTTGACTTGCAGGGCACAGTTGGTTGCTGCATGCCAGACTTCAGTTTTGCAAATCCTTCTCATCAGCATTCTCAGACTCTGTTCCTCTGCAGACATTTGAGGTGGTGCAATGTTTGAATAAACCCTAATATAAAGTAAAACAAAGTACATAGGTGATTTGGATTTGTGAAGCAGAAATTCAGCCTTTAAGGTAGAGCAGAACTGAGCTGCATTCTTTTGCTTCTCTGTTCTTTTTTGGTTATGTATATTTTATTTCAACCTTTGAGTTCTCAGTTACAGGATTTTTTCAATTCTGATAACTCCAAAAGGAAAGTGTTTTCATGGAGATGAATTTGCTTCACTTTTTCCACAGCAGGAGTAATGTATTATTAACAAGGCAATAGAGAAGTCTGTCATAAATAATTAAGCAGGGTTCGGTAATAGATGAACTAAGGGGGGGAAAAGGGAAAGAAAAGAAATTAAATAAAGATGAGTTTATATTCATAGGATATTGTTTTCTTTTTCTATTCAGACCTTTAAAAACTGTTGGTGAGCATACAAAATACAGGTCATCTCTTTGTCATTTATGCAAGGCCACAGTCCTTAAATTATAAAGAAAAAAATTACCCCAAAACCACCAAACCAAAAAAAAAAAAAAAAAGGAAAAAAAAAGCATTTTATTTTAATATCCAGGGTAGATAACTTTATGTTGATTCATCAGTCACACAGAAGAAAGCTTAAATTTATCAATTAATCTTCCTGAAGACACTCTCCAGATGAGTTATGTGCTTTTAAATTACAGAGCGCACTGGATACATAGGCCCTTGAATATTTGTTTGTTTGGTTTAGTTTGTTGGGGGTTTTTTTAATTATTGAAAGAGGAAAGCCATTTCAAGATATTTTCCTGTGCTCTTGAAAACTAGAACAGTACTTGTTATGCTTTTAAAATCTTCTGAAAATACAGAAGGTATCCACACTCATTTTTTCAGACTGACACGTGAGCTTGCATTTGTACTAGAAGTTCAGGTGAAAAGTACAGTTAAGGAAGTTCATACTTCAGAGAGAGAAAGAGCCAGTGCTGGACCAGCTTCCCAGCTCCCTGCTGCACTGGCAGCCTTCCCTCCAGTGTGCTTGCTGCTGGACAGAGCCTACCAGCATAGCCTCTGTGTGTGTCACCTGACAGGCAGCCAAAGACCAGACAGCCTAAGATTTTATTCAAAGAGAAGTTACCAACTCACAACGTGTGACGGTCGTACTGTGTGGTTACTGCTCCTGACACGTGGCCCACATGTGGCCAAAAAGGCTTTTAGAAATCAGCAAAGTAATGAGCCATCTTACCCTAACAGGCTTAGTTAAATTTATAGTTTTCTCAGACTTTTCTGTGTCAGACTTTACATGCCTCTGTATATTCTTATATATATTTTTCTTTTGTATTTGAGACTTCGTAATATAACAGTAACTGGTGGGGGGTTTTCTTCCAAGACTTTGACAGATGTACACAGTTATTGCTTAGGTCAAAATCTCTATTTTTCTATCTTCAGTGATTTTTACTGAAGAATTATAACTCAATGGTGTTGTGCAGACACTCATGGACAATGTGTTTGTTTTAAAGAAGCTGATTTGTTCAGAGTTTTTTTGCATAGTGTGCCATGTGTGGACAGTCAAATCTCTCAAGTGAGGTTGTCAGTCATTGTCCAGATGGTGGCAGGTGGCATGAGGCTCTGTTCTTGCAGGGCATTTTTATCTGGATCAGAGAAGATTCCCCAGATTAAGACTCCCTGAACTGCATTTGTTCTTGGGTCTTACATACAGCTGGTCTGGGATCCTACATGACCTCTCTAACATGTGTGACCAATTGCTATAGTTTACCTTAAACTAGATACAAAATGCCTCCTATGTTAGCTGTGTGCATAAGACTGTTGTGCTCAGCATCTGCAGGAATAGTTTCTGTGGACTATGGAAAAGTACTTTTGGGTAATTTTTGCAGCAGAAACTGCATATGGAAGCTGTTCAGCCACAGTCCCTACTGAGGATGGTAGGTAGCACCTGAAGCGATGCATGGTGCCTCTCACGTGTCATGTGTAAAGAAGGAACCTCATGGAGAAATCTCCAAGACTGCCTGGAATTGTGGAGAGGTCCTACAGCAGTGAAATACTTCATCCTGAAGTGAGCAGTTCAGTCAGTTACCTTGTCTCAAATTGACTTATCAGTGGACAAACTGTCAGGGCAGGATAAGAGAAAAAAAAAATTTTGGATGATTCTCTGACCACCCTGCGAACTGTTGGGTAAGTGCCCTGGATATGTGTAGAAGCAGTCACATCACAATTACAATTACACCACAACTACAGTACAAACTTAAGTTTCAACCTGATGTCACAGTTATAAACTAAATTGGATAGACTGTGCCACAGTATGTGTGTATGAGTACAATAGTTCTGAGTTCATTTTTTCAAACCCTCCATTTTTAACACTATAAGTAAAGCAAATTTAAACAAAGATGACCAACAATGATTAGTTATACTGTAAGGAAACCTATCTGTCAGCTCCATTCTTTATGTGTACTTTATGCTATCTGGAAGCTATGAATTGGTGGTCTCAGTCTGCATTTTAGTGGATAGAATCTGAACTGTTCAAATCCCAGCAAAAATTCTGCCAAAATGTGGTTGTGTTAAAACCTAAGGAATTTACTACCATACAGGCACAGCCCAGCACAGCACAGGTGAAATTATGCATCTGGTTATATTTGCATGTTGGACTTGAATATTTCATAGTGCTTTGACCTTTGGCTAATACGTATGAGTAGCTCTCAGAAGACTTTTTATCACTGAAATAAAATAAATTTAAAAGCCTTGCTTTTCAGAGGATTATCCTCTGAACCAATGTATGAGAAGAATGTATTTGCCATTCCTCTGCCAAGAAGCCTGTAGGTGGACCTTAGTGTCATGTAAGTAATGGCCTTTTAAATGAATCTTGTACTGCTGAAGTATTTGTTGATTTTATTCCCTGTCCCAGTTTTGTATATGATCACGTGACCCACTAGCTTATACTCATTTCCGATAAGCAGCTCCTAAAAGCAGATAAAATGGCACTGCTTTTGTAAAGCAAGAGCAGGTGGTTGGATCTGAAGATGTTTTGGTGTCATTTAAGTTTGTCTTCATGAGGTATTCAGTAGCCAGTTGGTTTGACCTGGATAGGTTAGATGCAACACCACACAACACGGTCCTCTCTTGTTACAAGTTCTGTTACTAAATCCCTCTTCAGAATAGACAGGACAGCTTGTCAGGTGGAGTGGGTTCTGTGTTAGTTGGAGTCAAACAACGCCAGAACGGAGATGGAGAATTTTTGGATGTACCAGGTTGAATATCGTAAGAAACATGTAAGTAGATATTCAAGAGGAGACGTGGGGTAACTACTGCTTTCTTGTAGATGCATGTAAGAAAACACTTTGTAATTCCATTAATGGACATCTTAGGTAATAACAGAATGCTTCACTTGAATTTACTGTGTTTGGTCTGACAGCATTTTTGTAAGGCTTCTAAAGTGTGTTTTGTTAACAGTCAGTGAACCAGTCACTAAGACTGATTTTACTACTTTAGACTTCAGTTTGTAGCGATTTGAGCAGCTATGTTAGTTTTCTGTCCTCTATGATATATCAAAACATTTCTTGCTATTTCCATACCGTGACTGAATTTTTTTCCTTGTGCACTGTATATGGTACCCCTAAAAATGCATTTTAATGCAGAAGAGAATTGAGTGTTTATTTTTCAAAAACTGGACTTTTAAATACAAATATTTTTTGGGACAGCTCTCATTCATGTCATGTAGCAAACTTTGTAAGTTGTTTGATATTTTGGTTTTGTAGGTTTGGTTTAGGGATTTTTTTTTTTTCTCTGACAAATTTGAGCANTATTAATAAATTAATAAATATATATATTAATAATTTATAAATAATAAAATTCACCAGCCGACCGATTTAAATGAAATGATTTATTGTTTTCACTTTAGCACATGAATATGAGAGCTTTCAGGCATTTTAAAGAACTTTTTTTTTTGGTGGAAACATTTGATGCTGAAGTATGATAAGCTTTACTTTGCTTCGTTATTTACTATTTAAAGCTCAATCCTACAATATCCCATTGCCACTACTAGGTTGATAGTGCTGTGCACCTTTTATATTTAATAGTAATACAGAAATGCTACATAACTTCTGGGAATGTCAGCACTGTTGAGGATGCTTCCTTAAGGAAATAAGAGTTTCCATTTGTGCAGTTGAGTCACTGGCACTGTAACCCTGGTGGCTACACAGCGAGTTGGGGGAGACTGTATCTGTCCCACAGCCCTGACATGAATGCTGGTGGTGCAACAGCCAGTCCTTCAGTCTGATGGCACAAGCACATGCCAACCTTTCAGGGACCTTTTCAGAGCTGTGTCTGGACAGGGGCCACTTCACAGCTGCATCTCTTTTTCACCCTGCAGTTGTAATTCAAAATGTAGGGAGATGTAGGGACTGCTTCTTAACACTTTGCTTCTTAACACTTTGAAATTGCTTCTTAACACTTTGAAAGCTTCTATTAGTTAACTATAATTCTACTATTTATTGACTAGTTAAGATAAACCTTTTAAAGAAATGAGGGTAAAGAGAAAGAGGACAAAAAGGAAATTTTATGTTCTTCTTTTGTTTAGTATCAGTGAAGCTAAGTTTGCAAAACTTAGTTGTTTTCTTTTTGCACACTATTTTATGGAACTCCATGTTTCAGCTGGAGTGGAAGCATAGCAGAAGGACGCTCCTTTACTGGAGCTGCTGCCAGCTCAGAACACTGGAAATGTAGCCCTTTTCTAGTGTGACCAATTGGCTTAGAGAAAAGTCATGTCATGTAATACTTCATGGAACCAGAAGAATAGTATTTGACTGTTTTGTTGTCAGTGGTGAACTGCTGAGCTGGCACAGCTAGGGCTAAACTCCCTATGTCAAGTAGAGGGTAGAATGGCAGGTTTGTTGGACTAGAGATGCAGCTTGCATAGCTTAAATGCTAAACCTTCCTTTGAGGATTCACATTTTGGCATGGGCACTGACATGCTTTGCAGGAATCTCCTTAAGATCTGTCTTTTAAAAATGCCTGCTGGGTTGAAGCTTTGTACTTTCCTTCAGTTTGGTCACCTTCATTAACTCCACAGTCTGTGTTATTGTGTCATGCCTGCAAACCAGTCCCCCCTGCTTAGATACCTTGCTGCAGCTTTTTAGTGCCACCAGCATTCATTAGGAGTTGCCTGTGATTAGAATACTCTTTCCCAAAGCATTCTTTTCCTTTACCAAGATATTTGCTGGCAGACCACATAGATTTTGGTATTCTGTGATTGATACTGCTTTTTCTGTGCTCTTTTCCCTTTTATCTGCTGTCACATTCTTGATGATCGTGAATGACTAGGACATGATTGGAAAGACAGTTCCTCCACTTAATTGTCTACAGTGAAGGGAGAAAAATGAGGAAACCTGGTCTAGAGAGCATGAATAACACTAATATCATAACACAAACTGTGAAATGTTTTCCAAGTTTGCACTGCATCTAGGATAAGGAATCATAGTTCTTAATTACAATAGTACTGACTAGTCCTTGAATACATCCATAAATCATTGAATACCTTAGTATTACTCTGTACAGTTTTTAAAATTTGATTTCTAAGATGACATAATAACATATATGGACAACCACTTCCACCTGCATCTGCTCAGAGTAGATTAGCTGAACATTTCAGATTAGTTATACCTGTGCTTGTGGGGAAATTTTAGTCTTTTCTTCACTGTCCCAAACTTGACAATTAAGTAATCTGTAGCTGAATCCCTGTGTTCTGATCATGGCCGTTTCACCTCTCTTCCATCACAGCTTGCTTCTCTGTGACTTTATCTTTCCTTTCCTAAAATGTCAAGAGTTCAGGACATCAGTGTGCATTGCCTGCAGCCTTCAGTAAGCTCACAGTAATTAGCCTGCATCTAACTGCAGCTTGGGTGAATGCTGACAATAAATATAAGTAGCTAGTGTAATAACAGTATCAGATGATCCTCTGTTGCAAAAATAGAATTGTATGACACACTTATGGGCTAAGTGTTGCTTGCTATTGAGGACAGCTTTTTATTTTTCCAACAGCTACATTTCATATATTGCTGACAAATAAACACAGGTGATTTTTAAATGACTTAGCTGTTCAGAATAAGACCATTAAGATACTGACTGATATGTGATCATCATGATAAAAAGCAAGAGTTGCAACATTTCATAAGTGTCTGTCTTGGGTTTTTTTGTGTGTGTCTTTTTGTTTGTTTGTTTGTTTTTCCCCTCTCATCTCTTATTTTCACTGCCAAGATAGAGGAAAATAAGAAAGAACAATTTCTACATCAGCCACTCAGATTATTATTTAATTTTCTTGCCATGTCTAGTCTCCATCTCCAGATTCCTCTTCACCTCGAGGTGCTGAATCGTCAAGTAGGCAACATCACCAGGATGTCTGCAGTACAGCAGAGGCCTCCACTAATAAAGAGGTAGAGTGAAATCTTTGAAAAAGCCACAGTCTCGTTCATGCTGCTTATACCTTTTTATTTTCCTTTTCCTCTTGTACTCGTGCAATCACTTTTCTTCCAAAATTGGAACAAACTTGAAAAGCTGATTTGTAGCTCCTTTTCCTTATGTTTGCCTGTCTGTCTGACTGAATTTCTGTTGTACTTAAGACTGTTTATCATGGCATTTCTAACTCTATGTTCACCTATCACTAAATTTATTTGACAAACTGGGAGATACTGACTTACCAAACAGCCAACATCACCTCTGTATTAAAGACAAAAGAAAGAAGCCCTTTTGTTTTTTCCTTGCATGAAGCCTTCCCACAAAGCAAAGACTATTTCTCAGAAAAATGAAAAAGCTGGCTTAAATAAAGTTAATTAGCTCATAATTTGTGCTGCTTAGTATTTTGTTGTATAGAAACTGACCTGCTGGTGATTCTCAGTCAGAATTCAGTTCCTGACTCCTGGCTTCTCAAAATGAAGCTAAATACCTACTTAGTAACCTTTTTTTTTTTTCTTTTCTTTCACCTGGCAACCTGTGTACGGCAGTAATTTTACCAACATAAAATGAGAGCATGTGATTAGAGCTTCTTACAATGTGAAAAGAAAATAATTTGGCATTAAAAATAAAAAAAAATTTCTTTAGTATAGAATGGTTGACTCTGTAAACAACAAATGTACAAATACATGGTGTATTTGCTCTTTGTTCTTGAAACTTCAAAAAAATGTAGAAACAGTAGTCTAAAAAGATAACATATTGTAACTGATAGCAAGGCGTAAGTTACCTTCCACAATGAAAAAGTCAGATATACTGTAACTTAAAATACTGATTAAAATTGAAACACTAGTTCTTTCTCTTTTTCTTTTGTTATAACCAAAGCCTAAGAAAGCTTGTAACATGTATGTAGTTGTGCCAGTCTACATTTGAATTTAAAAAATATTGAAAGGTTTCAACAGACTGAAGAACTTGTAATTTCTGATCTGCTAGAGCCTTCAAGGATAGATTATACCATTAAATTTTTATCTACTATTTTATAAGCTTGTTAAAGCCCTTGGCTTTCTTCAGTAGAGATTCTGCAACTTCATATATATCCTAACTTTTGGCTTTTTTTAGATATCAATAGGCTTATCCAAAGGAAGAAAACAAGCAAGTTTGTACTCATTTCAGGTGTTGGTTTTTTTGAATGTGCTTACACATAGTGTTAGAGGTGGTAAACCAGGTTTCACTGTAGGATGTGTCAGGTTGTTTGTTTCCCTCAGATGAGCAATAATGCCTGCTTTATTACTTGCAGTGCAAGAGCAACAGTGATGAAGCAGTCTCATAATTTCTGAGTATGACTTTTAGGTCTCAGTAAAACCTTTTTTTGTAAAATATAAATTTTATATTGCCAGGTGGCAACAAGATTAACAAGAGTAATGCAACATTAATGACCTTGATATTTTATTATTCATGGATATGAAAAATTAAAAGGGGTAGGTTTCCTCTTATTGGTAACTTTACCTGTTACTTTATTAATCCTCTGGTCCTAGTAGAATGTTTTTCAACTTGGGTAACGTTCAAAAAACCTTAGTTTTGAGTGTGAGTTTTTGCAGTTAAATGTATGTGATGAGTTTACACTACTCTATCCTGAAAAGTAGTTGCATTAGCTAGTCTTGTTGCTGAAGGGTTGCCAAATCTGTAATTACAGGCTTTATTCACTCNCTTTGGAAAGCGGATTTATGTGCATGAGCTGTCTCTGGTGTTTAGGGGATTTGTCCTCTAGGCCTGTCAGTGTTCAGTGGTTGAATTTCCCTGATAGCACTACACCAGCAGCAATCACAAATGGTTGTTGAAGCCTCTATGTATAGGTGATCCAGTAAAATCATTCAGGTGAAAGAGCCAGAGACCTGAAAAGTCACATTGGTGTCCTCACAGTGGCTTAAACACTTTAAGCTTATTCACATCTTTATTTATGCTAGTACAATCTCTGATGGAGAGCTTTCTTGGTTTTGCAGTACAGCTGAGTCATATTCATAAGGAACAGCAAGTACTTAAAGGCTGCACAGGCTCTGCTGTCTCTGTCACATGCCTTTTGTTTTTATTTCACAGGTTGTTTTGTTTTGTAGCAAGATGAGAATTATTGTTTGAAAAATATTACTCAACACATCCGTTTTCTGTTTGTTGCAATGGTAAACACTGGTAAATACACGGATTTTCTTTTACTAAAAGTATATGAAGCAGTTATTGGAGTCACAGCTAGCACAATTGATTGTAAATTCATTAGAGTTTTGTAGTTCTTGGACTATCCAAAATTCTTACCTGCAACACATATGATAGTGGCAGATACTTCAATATACCTGTTACCATCTGTATATTGTCACACAGAATTTTCTTTGATAATTTTTCCTATATGTTTTATGTTATTCTTTATATCATAAGAAGTAAGTATTACTAACTGCAAGTTGGAGCTTTGAGGTGTTAACCACAGAGTCTTTCACATAATATTGAAATTGGAAGTAATGTGTTGTACATGTAAATACACAGACCAAAGCAAGTCAGGAATANAAGTAGAAACACAAGCAGGGTCTTTTTCATTTTTTTTTTTTTTTTTTTTTTTTTTACTTTATCACCAAGTGCTTGATACAGTGTAAAGATAGTTAGTGGTGAGGTGTTAGGGAGCTCAGTTACCACACAGAATACAGGTTGCTACCTAACCTAATAAAGTTTAGAAAGCTTTTTGCGGGCTGTATTAATGTGAGGGAAACATCTAAGAACAGTCCTAATGAATAAGAGAATTTGGTTAATGAATAACAGAATTTTGTACTAGGCTGCTGGTTTCAGTTATGAATAATAGCAATATGATGTAATTTTACATATTTCTGTATGTATTTATTTGTAGTTGGAAGATGCAGTGTCTTTGAGATATGGTATATTTTTCTACATACTGCTTGCTTAGTAAAAGTACAGCACCTATTGGTAGACAGTTAATACACTACTGAATGCCAATAAGTAACTGAAAACTGGGCCTAGTATGTTGCCAGACAAATAAACAAATGGAATACAATGAATTTAACTTTAGTTGATGCTTAGAGTTTGAAAAAAATAAATGCAATAATAAATCTTATTAAATGGTGCTTTTCTGCTAACAACTATGAGTGATTTGGTGGTTTTTTTTTCTTTTCATGGAGAAATTTTCAATGCGTATTTGTGCATGCTCTGTTATGAAATCCTTTTTTCTCTAATTACAGTCCAGAAAAAGCTTGGCTTCATTTCCAACCTATGTTGAAGGTAAGATAGTTCTACAATTTCTGGATGTTTTTTCATATCTAAATGCTCCAATGTTTGTAATGTATAAAATGTTATTTGTGTTTGCTGAATAGCAAAGCTACGATGGTTGGGTATACTGATTTAGATTAAATTGCGTCCTGTGACGAACCTGAGATAAATCATACTATGCTCTTTCAGAAGTTTTTAGTGTTTCATTCATAGTTTCTGTCTCAGTTATGCTCTTTTAAAAAGACTACTTAAAAGACTGCTTCTTTTTTTTTCTTTTTTCTTTTTTTTTTAATTGTATTTATACATGTTTGTGGACAACGAAAATAGGTTGGACAAGAAGAGTGTAGTGTTCTCTCCAGCCCTGTTTCCAATTGGCAAGCTCAGTTCAATCTCGGTTGGATTAATTAGCAGAACTGAATTAATTGGATTAATTGGCAGGCCTGCCATAGGAAGTATCCACTGCTTTACAGCTACTTGTTCTCTAATTAATTAGTGCTTCCTGTCTTAGAGTTAAGATTGCACTTGTAGTAGTGCTGAGTTTGTTCAGAACAATGTGAAAAAACAAGTTACCTGCTACATGAATTTCTGTTACCTTTTGATGTATGAGTCTGCATCCTCTGTATACAGGAAGACTGCATGTTGCAAAATACAATTATTTTGTTATGGGGGCAGGACAAAAGCAGAAAATTAGAAGTTTCTTTTTTTTCTTCCCTGACAGCAGTTATTCTATATGCTTAATGAAATGCCAGAAATACAGATGATGCGATACATCATTTAGACTGTCTTGGAACTCCTTGGTTTGCTTTACAGTGTGCTGTATTTAAATGATAGCATGATCATTCTCTTTAGCCTACAAGTTGATCGTGGCTTTAGTCTTCAATGGATGAGCTGAATATTTTGGAGAATGTCAACTAATATAAATTTCATATATTGTTTTGAAACTAGCTGAGCTTTGGAATTTTGTAACAATGAAGGATCTCTCTTAGAACTGAAATTCATCTGCTAGCTCTTTCAATCAAGGGCTATCTCAAGTATTGTTCTCTTTAAATAAAAACAAAACAAACGCAGCAACTGTAAGCTAGAATTTTCTTGGATCTTGGTTCAGTGCAAAATTCCTTAAAAATACACATTTTCCATTTTCATGCACTAGCCGTCCAAGAAAAGCTTGCTAGCACCTGTGCTACACTTTTTGCTCAGGTAATAATTTCATTGTCAGACAAAATATATGGAGGGGTTCTTGTAAAAAGCAGTGCTGTCTGTGCTCACTTCTGATGAAAATAGAACACATAATAGTTTTGTTTTTAATGTGCTTCTTTCTGGGGGTCTTATCTAAACCTTTGTCAGTCAAAATTTAAAGTTTTTGTTTTGATCAGAAATTCTATGATAAAGGGGTTTGTGTCTTTTATAGTGAAGTAGTGGAAGTAGTGAAAAGGCCTTAACATATACTAACAAATAGCAACACTTAAGATGGTTTCAGGACCAGAAGAGTGTGCAAATATATTGTACTTCCACATGCACAAATTCCCATAGGGTAAAAATTCCATTTCTTTGGGTCATGTACTTCAAAGTGACTTGTTCATTCTGAGCTTTTCCAGATACATAGTATCTGAACAGATTCTGCAAACTGGAAACGAACGTCTCAAAATTATTAGTCATGAATTTTTGTATTTAAACAAAGAGACAAGATTGCTCATAAGATTTATAAATCTACTTCTCTTAGTGTGTGTAGTTTCAGTGTGATCTCCCTCTCTTTTTTTCTATGTTAAAATAGGACTTTTTACATATACATATATAATCGCCAAACACCAAACCATTTACAGATCATAAATGCTGCTTTGTAAGGATTTGCACTGCTAGACATTAAACCTTCTAACTTTCCATAGAAGTTGATGAGTGCCCATTCATTAAGAATCTGTGGGACTAAGAGAGTTGTTTTGCTGTCAGGAGAGCCCATGCTCTGTGTATTTAACAACATTGTTATTTAACTCTCTACCACAATATCCTTGTTGAAAATAAGAATGATTTTTAAATGTCTATGTCATAGAAGTACTCTGCTTACTTGGGCAATTGGTCTTCTTGGAAAGGGGAGATGTGTTGTAGCTGTAAAACATTCCCAAGGAGGTTCCTCTGCCTTTAGTACTAACTGCAGCTACACACAAATGAGCAAGTGGCTGATGGCTGTTCCTAAATTGCACCCTTCCTCTTTTCTGCTTGTGGCTGCCAGTCTTAGAATTGCAAGGCTGGTCTTGGTGGCTGAGGGAGAAGCTGAGTAACTGTGTCAGACCCTTAACAGTGAAAACCCACAGATTATTTTGCTCCAGGGTGATGCCTGCTCAATAGAGAATGAGATATTGCAAGGGACAGGCTGCACTAACAATTACAGCTTTTGCTGGAGAGATGTTGGTATTGGTGTTTTCTACCTTTGAAAGTACTAGTTGCCACATCATCATACTAAACTGAAGTATTTCAAGGGGAGGATTTATCAGGTGCAGGCTCAAGTTGTCAGAGTGCAGCTGTTTTGCCATGGTTCAGCATGATTTTCTTCAGTGACTGCTTCCCTGTGTTACAGTTCCTGGACCTTGTGATCCTGAAGACTTAATTGATGGAATCATTTTTGCTGCCAATTACCTTGGCTCGACTCAGCTCCTCTCTGATAAAACTCCCTCCAAGAATGTGAGAATGATGCAGGCACAGGAAGCTGTCAGCAGGATCAAGGTGAGGAATCATTCCTGCTGCTTCTCATATGGGTGCATTGAGGTTGCAGATACAAAGTTCTTATGGATGCAGTATTTTTTTCATGTGGGGTTATCTATGGTTTTGGGAAGATTAAGTGCCTCATCTTTCTTTCTGCAAAATAAATCATGTTTAGTGCTGCTTTTGGAACAAGAGTGATATGAAAATGTTACCACATCATTTTAATTCACTGTGGTAATATTTGTGCTGTGTACTCTAAGCCAGAATCTGATGTGTGCTGGTCTAAGTTATGTAGTACCTGGGTGTTGAGGGAAAACAGGTTTAGGGTATTAACTAGTAATTACGGCTTCTGCCTTGGCACTTGATCAAACTCGTACTGTGATAATCTCTGCAGTTATTTTTGACCCTGCTCTGCATACTGTTTTCTCCACCATGTAACAGCTACGAGCTGATTTAAAAAGGCAAAGCCTGTGAAAGTGCAGAGATGTATGGAAACAAAATTTTGTCCTGGAATCCAGTATGTTTGCTTTGTTTGGCAAACAGAGATGCCCACTGATTTCTGTATGGGCCACAAGAAGCAATCAGCCTTCTGCTGTAGTGTAAGTTACAATGGTGACATTGTCAACTGAAATTAAGGTGTGTGGGTGAATTATTGCAGGGCTGTAGAGGATGCTGCAATATGCCCACTACCCCTACGTGACTGAGTAGTAGGCACACAGTATCCTTTTCTGCTAATTCACCTAACAAACACAATCGCATCTGAAAGTTTTCCTTAGTTTTCCATGTTTGTGTGTTCTTCTTTTGTATAGTTTATTTTGGATTCCAACTCAGACTTTGTGTGCAGTTGTATAAAAGGTAGAGGAAGAGAAACAGCCTGTTATCAGGGAGGCCAATAGCATTGTCTATTAAGGTTGGCTGATGCTTCCTACCATTATTACTCCTTCCAATGTTTTCTGTGCCAGGTGTTCAGTTTAGGCTGTGTGAAACTTTCTCAGTGAACCTGCAACTAGAAGCACTGAGGTACTTCCAGAAATTGGAATTTTGCTGATGTTCAAATACATAACGTCTTGCAACCTTGTCTCTGAAAATCACTAATGCTCTAGCATTATAGAGGAGGCAGGGATGTAGCGTTCCAGTTATAGATAAGTCATCTTCTGCCATCTTTGTAGAAGGTTCCACAACCTTAAGCAGCTACTGAGCCTACTGCAAAAGAATTATTTATCTGCTTTCATGGAGACTCTTCATTCAGTGACATTTGTTAAAAAGATTTTTCACTTGGCCTTCTCAAACCTGGCAGGTCTCAGTGGGTTCTTCCTAAAGCTACAGTGAGGACTTTCCCTTATAGAGTCTGCTGCTTTCCTGCTCGGGGTGCAAGTAACGCTGTGCCTGTCTGTTTAGTAGTCCCTCTTCTCTCCCGACACTTGGCCGCAGGGTAGAGAAGTTGTCTGATTTGAATGCACAGGAAACTAAAGGTAAAATAGAAGAGAGAAATAAGGTTTTCAATAAGGATCTGGGAGGGATGCATCACTGGAGGCTGAAAGGAAAGATTAGCATTAGCTGTCATAGGAAACTGGTATCAGGAGTTGAACTTGAGTGTGGAGCTGGGCAGGAAGCTTGCACCTAGGAGGTAAAGCTTGTGTGGGACTGCACAATAGACAAGGATTAAAGGAACTGCTTCAAAGTAGGTCTTATGAGATACGAGTGTAGAATCTTTCTCTGATACACAATGGTTTTCTTAGAAATTCATTAACAAAATTTTTTTTTTTTTTTTCTGAGGATTCTCTTATGCCTCAAAACAGAAGAAATCTGTTCAGTTCTTTTCACTTGTAAACCCCATAATTCACACATCCACATAAATTAGCAGGCATTCATATTCTTGGTAATAGTAAATTTTTCTCAGGGTGAAGGCCCAAGCAGATGCATTGTTGGCCTGGTAAAACACTAGCTTGTGCACAGAATTTTCTGATCTTTAAGTGTATTTCAGAAAATTGCACACAATACTACTGTACACTCCTTTGACAGTTACTGCTTTTCTGCTTCTAGATAAAGCTCAGGTGATGTAAGTAGACTTCCCTGCACTTTAGGCTCTTCGGTTTACTGGGCTTGGTTTTGACCAGTTTTGTGTCTTATTTCCATTAAAACTAACCTTTTTTAGTGAGAAACTTATTACAACAGATGGAGTTCCTGCTGCCAGATTCATTCCTGCCTAAGTTAGCCTTGTTCAAAATACTGCTTACACGATGACTGTGATACTTGTGCCTTACTTGTGTTTGTTTACCGAGTGTGTTAGCTGTTGCATGTAAAACATTTTTCTGTAGTTAAACAAATATTATGAATTAAGAACAAACTTTTAAAAATTTGCAGACTTGAAGTTAAGAGCATCAAAAACTGGGCAAGAGCTTTGTTTAAGGCTCACTGTACACATAGCTTCTGCATGAGTGTGTTCCTTTTTAAATCTAATAATCCCTGTAATGCTTCCTTTTAACAAAAACTTCAGACCACATATTCATTCATTTTGAATATGAACGGATGTTGAAAATAGTTCTCCATGCAGCTTCTTTAACCAAGTGTCTCTTCAGTTAAAAGTACTAAGTGTTTCTTGCTTGGGTATTCCTCTCTGTGAAGTCCAGCTACCTTAAGACAGGTACACTGCTTTGAAGGCTCTTGTCAAATGTAGTCATTTCATATTTCCACCAGGAGGTACTTCTAGTAAAACAAAAGGTATTTCACTACTTTCAGACTGTAGTCTCCCTTGTAGTTTCCCTCAAAAGAAATATCTTTTGGCATTTTACTTGGAGTGCCTCTATACTACTTGTACCAGTAAAAAAGTTGATGTTCATGTTTGCAGCTCACAGCTGATACATGAATTTTACTTGTGAACTAACAATTAACTTCAATTTCTATTTTTCATCAGCAGATTAGAGCTGTGTAACAATTTGAACATTTTTAGCTAACCGATTTAATCACTGAATGAAATTTAAGATAGAACCCATATATGGAAGTATGTTAATATTTTGCACATTTTGTTTAGTCAGTGTCATCTGAGT
>VZRU01019670.1:0-19610 GCA_013398155.1 Pedionomus torquatus | reverse complement strand
GGGGGAAGGGGGCAAAGGTATATTTTTGTATTCTTCCTGATTCTTTTGGTGAGGTTTCTTTTCAATATTTTTAGAGCAATTGTGCTAAACATAAATTTTTTTTAAAAATTTTAAGCCGAAAAGAGAAGAGGAAAATTAATCTAAGCAGGAACTAATTTAGAATAGCTAATAATCTGTGAGCCCTGGCATTAGCATGCAGATTCCTGCTTGTCTTGGAGTCTCTGTAAGTTCTTCTCTAACTATTCTCCTGTCTCTGTTTATTCCATGCTAAGCAGATGGCCCAGAAATTAGCCAAAAGCAGGAAGAAGGTGCAGTACAAACTCCATCAGCTTGATGTTATGCCTGTTCTTTTGTTTTCTGGGAGAGTTTTTGCCTTTCTTTTTTATTTTATGCTTTTATTTTCTGCATCCAGCAAGTTTTTTTTTGAAGATTTATTTCTAAACCTCCACACAAGTTGACATTTCTCAGAAATAAGTTGCCTGATTGGCCATTTTTTGTTGCTTATCATTAGCCATTTCATGTTAGAAACAGAATAAAGATTGGCTTGTTTGCAGGCAGTACCCAAAATGCTTTCTAAAGAAATAAGGCAGACATGGCAAAGGTTTTAACTCGGTGAAGTGATAGATTAAAATTAAGGGGTTTTTATTTTACTTTCTTTCTATAAGAGTCCTTTGTTTGATTAACAGATGTGTCAAATTGCTGGATGCAAAAAAGAAAAAAAAATTATGTATATACACACAGTAATATGCTGAGATTTACTCATCTTAGTAATAAGCTTTGTTTATGGATTTTTAACATATTTTTAACAAATCTAATTTTATTAAAAATTAAAAGTGTTTGCTTTCTGTTAACAAAATATGACTTCTAAAGTGGGTTAGTGCTTGAGTAGTATTGTTGTCAACTGTGAAGGTCTTCTTCCCAGAACTGCATTGTGAATTGCTTAAACCGTACCCACCCATGGTATGAGTTTTTCCATTGGTCTTCCCAGTCACCATTAGCCTGTATAGAAATTCCTCAGGCAAGAGATACTATTAGGCCTTTCCATGGCTTTTGTGAAAAACCTTCTTTAAAGTGGGATTCGTACTGTGGAGAAATTGGGAGAACCATTTTGATTTTCATGAAATCCTTATATATTTTATGTTGCAATCAGGTATAATTTTACTGAATGAGAAGCTTTAACGGGGTTTAACAATTTTTCAAATAATACCCAATTTGCTTTCACATATATGTATATAGTTTCCATATCTCTGTGTTTAGCTTCTGCAGTCTAATACTCTGTCTTGCATTGCTGTTCTGGTGACTGTGTCTTAGTGTGCCCCTGTTTGTGAGCTAACATCATTAGTATGTTACCTAATGTTTTTGTTTGAACATTAAAATCCACTGAAAATTCATTTATTTGCAGGCTCCAGAAGGTGAATCACAGCCCATGACTGAAGTGGACCTCTTCATTTCTACACAAAGAATAAAAGTACTGAATGCAGACACACAGGTATAGACAAAGATACCTTTGTCAGTGTTGTGGTAGTAGGCTGCTGAAATACACTTTGACCTACCTGCCAAAATATGTTCTCCAGAGTGCTGGGTCTTGTATTTTCCTCCAGGATTTCATAGTTAGAAATCCGTGCTCGAGGAGTGTGTCATCCTCTGATGTGTCTGACTGTAGAAATAATTAGAATTTATGGGTAAGCTAATTGCAGTCAGCTCATTTCTTATGAGCTGTGATGCATCAAGGATTGATTGTGCCCAGAGTAGCCCAAAATGTTTGGTTGTGGTAATCTGAAATTCATAGTCCTTTGCATATACATGCCCAGTATATTCAGGTTCTGATATTGAGGTCTTCAGGTGCATTTCCACAGAAAACACAACATTAATTTGTAAAACTTGCTCTTCACTTTAGTTCTCAAAAATGAAGCTCTTTGCTTTCTTTTGGCATCTCCCTTCATGCATGATAGGTATCACACACTTCATTTAACAAAGGTCTTAAATTGTCATTTTTTAAATTTCCATAATACTAGGTGTGCAATAAGAACTTCCTTGAAACAGCTGCTAATGTTGGTTTTTGTTTTCCTCAGGAAACCATGATGGATCATCCACTGCGGACCATTTCTTATATTGCAGATATAGGAAATATCGTTGTTTTGATGGCTCGCAGGCGAATGCCACGGTCTAACTCACAGGATAATGTGGAAGCATCTCACCCTTCCCAAGATGGAAAGAGGCAGTACAAAATGATTTGCCATGTGTTTGAGTCTGAGGATGTAAGGAATTCGTAATTTTTTAGGGGTGTAAATGTGAGCGCATTTGGTAGGCTTGAAGTCCACAGCAAGTAGTCCTGCTTGTTCATTAACTACAACCAAGTATTTCATCTAAGGAGAAGAGCTTGCCTTCTGTTTGTGTGTTTGGACCTGACATTTTATTCACAAAATTGATGTGTTTAGAAATACTTTCCATTTCTAAGCTCCTTCAGCACCTTCCAGTAACAATGAGAGAAGGTCCAGTTGCCACAGCTTGCAAATACCAGCTCAGGCTGTACATGTTAGAGTGAAAGTCTATCAGAAATGCTTATTTTCCTAGGGCAATTCTAAGTATTCAAGTATTGGACTAAGGATCACTGATACATTCTAGAAAGGTGATTTTTTGGTGTTTTTTTCTTGTTGTTTTGTTTGGGGTTTTTTGGGGTTTTTTTGAAGAGGAAACTTGGGGTTGGGGAATAATTGCTGACATTATATCAAAAAGCCAGTTGGCTATTCCAGCAATCTCAAACTATGCTGAAAGGAAACACAGCTAGTAAATTTTAGTCTATGGTGCAGGTTGCTAAGTTGCTTTTTATAGGACTTGATATCCTGTCTTCATAATCAATGTGCAGAACTTGCCGATTTTATGCAATTTTAAAGCTCAGAAACTGAAAAGAAAAATCAAATGTATCAGATTGAAGTGTAGTTGCCAGGATCATAATCAAGTTAGCCCTAATAGTTTGAGAAAATAAAAAAAACCCCTCAGTTCTAGGCCCTTCAAATAGTGGAGTACTACTTAAAAAAAAAGTAAGATGAAAATCCTCATAGGTCTCCCACTCTACAGTCTTCATCTGTTCTAAACCCACATGCTGATCAATTATCTGGTTGCAGATGAATGTACGTATACAAACCAGTGCTGAGGTTAAAAAGTAAGGACAAGAGCACTGACAAGTAATCATCTGCCAAAATTTTGAGAGTATAAAAAATTGTGCTTTTTTTCCCCCCAAAGTAACGTGTAAGGCAGCTTTGCAGAGCCTTTCAGTAAACTCTTCTGAAAATGAAAAGAGTAGCCAGTGTTTTTTCAGCTTAATATTACTTGCTACACTGGCTGCTTTGAGGCTGCTGTTCCTGTAAGGTTACCAGTTTGCACAGTGCCAGCCTTCTTCCTGGCTGGTTGAAAAAGCGAAAATCAAACTGTTAGCTTCCAGATTTTTCCAGGCTTAATTTCCTTCAGCATGTGTGATCAGACTATGATCCAGATTTCCTGGATCTGTTTTCCAGGCTGCTATTAACACTTTAACTAGCTGGAATCTCTGCTTCCTTTTGAGGATCACTAACATTAGCTTCTGTGGTTTCTTTGGATCAGCCCATATTTATGTCAGATGTGATTGTCCCTGTGCCACTAGATATTCATTGTCAGCTTTTATTCCTCTGGGACAGCTGGGTATTTAAATGAATTAACATAGGAGCGGTAAGCCCTCAAGCAAGCGTTGGCCAGAATGTGTTTCTCCTTGGAAAAACACATTCCTTAGTCCTTAACTAAGGAGGATGGCACCAGATTTTCAACTATATTTAGAGCTGGATCTTCAAATGAGCTGAATCCCAGTTATTTGTCCAGATGCTGGGTATCTAAATGGGCGTTTAGCTTTTCTTGGAGAGAAGGTACACGTGTATGAATGTAAAGTCTGCATATTTCTCCTCACCTAGGTTACCGAGCTATGGAAGTTTAGTTTTCCCATTTCCTTGCTATCAAAATTGCGTTATCTGAGCATTGGTAAAATGCTACTGGTCTAGATACTGGCTTTTCCATTAACAGCAATCATTCTGTTCTCATCGGTAGTGCTAGTACGAGTTGCTTTATATTTCACAGTTGGGAACGTAGCCTTTATTAGGGACCAAAATGGATGTTAAATACAGTTTGTAGGCTCTATAAAAACACACCTCAGCAGTATTCATTCATCGCCCCATTACCTGATCTGTCACTAATCACTGCCTCAAAGGGAGGAATCCCTCTAGTCTGCTGTTCCCAGCTGCAACCCCTGCCTCACGTGACGCAGCTTTCCCTGTGCCTGCCTTTATATCCCCGTTTTGCCTCGCAGCTGTAGAACAGCTCACGGTGGGAGCAATACAGTTAGCAAGTGGCACATTTGGTGACTCTAAGTACAGAGAAGATTATGGGAAGCTGCAGAAGATGCACACGAAGGACAGGTTGAGAAGGAAAGAGACAGGGAACTGGCAGAGTTGTGGGAGCTGGAGGGAGGGAAACAAGAAGTGTAAAGGAGAGAAGCTGAAGGAGGTAGCAGGATGGCGAAGGAGACATGAATGAACATTGCCAGTCACTTCAAGGCCTGCAGCTGGTCACTAGTTATTGCCCTTTTCCTCTTTCATCTGAGACTGAGGTAGGAGCAGCCAATATGGATGTGATGGTTTTAAAGGACCATGAGAAAAAGAGGAAATATCCTCTTACGTATGTTTGTGTGTTTTCCATGCCTGTGAAAGGATGGCCTTACTTTTATTTATCATTTATAATTGCTTACCAATCTGGATTTGTGGCACCAGTGTTGACATTTTGGGGGTCTTTGAAAAAATATTTGTGCATTAAAAATTAATGTAAAATGTTGTAAAAATGTTGATTGCAATAACTAAAATTGTAGGTTCATCAACTTGACTTGATCATCCATTTTACAGTGTGATTGTAATGCAGAAGGTATTAGTGCACAAGACCACCAGAATGTTTCACTTTTTTTTTTTTTATCTTCTCTGCAAACTGCTACAGGCACAGTTGATTGCACAGTCCATAGGTCAAGCATTTAGTGTGGCCTACCAGGAATTTCTGAGGGCGAACGGAATCAACCCAGAAGACCTCAGCCAGAAGGAATATAGTGACTTGCTCAATACCCAGGACATGTACAATGATGACCTGATTCACTTCTCCAAATCTGAAAATTGCAAAGATGTATGTCTTCTTTTTTCTTTTTTTTTTTTTTTTTCCCCCATAAAAGCATTAGGCTGCTGTGTACCAGTTGTGGGCCATGCTGACAGAAATAAGAAAACCACTAATACTGCCTATAAATGACCTCAGTAAGCCTGTAATAACCTCCCAGGTAGAACACCCTGTCATCAGTTCTGTTTCAAAGGCAAACAGTGAACCCAAAATTTATCAGCAATTAAATGATTTACCATCTATTTGTGTTCTTTTTTACAAAACAATTTTCAGACAAGTTTCACATTATGTGTTAATGAAATTAATTTAAAACAGATTAACAGAGTGATACAATTTAAAGGGTTACAGTAAACAATATATAATTTGTAGAAGCACAGTGAAAGTAGCTGATTGCAGATTTAAAAGGATTGTATTTGCTGAAAGGGTTTACAGTGTGTTTAATAAAGATGAACCAATGCACCACAGCAACACACGTGGTTTTCCAATCCATGGTTGTAAAAGCTTGCAATCTCTTCCTGTTTAGCTTTGTCCACCAAAGACCATGGCACTGGGGTTTCTTTCAATTCATTTTTTTATGCTTATATGGAGAAATAAGTTGTGAGGAGTTTTTTTACACTAAGCAAAATCTATATTATGTAGTGTTGATTATTTCATATTTTAATACAAATGAAATGTAGTGAAACACAGTAAAATATTTACCTGTTTTGTTTTGTTATTGAATTAGAAATGCAGGTTGTAAATAAGGAAGGGTATGTATTTGTTAGTTAATATGAATGTTTGGGAGGAGGAGTGTTAATCAGTTCCATAGGTGTGAAGAAGTTTTATTTTAAACATTTTTTCTTATGATACAGGTTTACATTGAAAAGCAAAAGGGAGAAATCCTGGGTGTAGTGATTGTGGAGTCTGGCTGGGGATCCATTTTGCCTACAGTTATCATAGCCAACATGATGCATGGAGGACCAGCAGAGAAGTCTGGGAAGCTGAACATAGGAGATCAGATCATGTCAATCAATGGGACCAGTTTGGTTGGTTTACCACTCTCAACATGTCAGAGCATTATAAAGGTATGGAGAATGTTTCTGGGAGTTGCACATTAAAAAACAATTAAGTAATAGGAGAGAAGAAAGTATAGAACTCCTAAGTAAATTCCTACCCTGTGTTTGTATAGCACTTTCCATTTTACGATCTTTAAACTATAATGGGAATTCTGCTGCACCAATTTTCTGACTCCCAGAAAGTAAGTGTGCCATTTACTTGCATGGATAAGGTCTCTGCAGAACTTCACTCCACAAGAGAATGTTTTTTTTTGAGAAGGAAGATATTACCAAAAATGTAAGATACGTATCTTCACAAGTATGTGAAGACACTTAAAGTTCTATGTACAAAAGGAGGTACAGGTGCTTTATACTGTCTGGGGACATATTACTTGTTTAAATGTCTCCTAGTATCTTGCTGAATTACAGCTGATGCTTTTTTGGTATTTTGTTTATTACTGCTTTTAAAACTTTAAAACTTTGAATTAAAGACATGCTTATCCTCTGTAAAAGCTTTGCCTTTTTGAAAGTTTGGTGCTTCTCTTCTCTTGGCTAAACGGGATATTTTAATTTGAAGAGATATTTTCTAGTTGTCAGAAAAGTATGTGACTGCAAAAAGCATGCAGGTCAACTGGAATTGAACAGTGCCTGAGGTAGCTCTAGCATACAAAGGAATATGTATTTAAATATCAGAGTTTAAAGAGCTGGAAAGAAGCTAGATTAGGGAGTGTTTGAGATTAAGCTATATGGACTTTGTTATTTATCAAAATAGCCCCACGGACCTCCTGCAGATCATAACATATAGACACATAATGTAATACTGGTAGTATATTATGCAGAAATTATTCTCTGATTTCTAGGAATATGACTGTTAAACTTTTTTTATTTATTTAGGTAACTTTCTGGTAACAAATTCTATTATATAAATCTTTTTTTTGCATTTTGTACTTTTTTAAATACAAAGTCAATTTAGCAATTAAAAAGCAAATTTTAAATTTTTGTCCGGGGATTAGTTGCTTAATGCTTGAACTAAGATCTTTGCTGCATTCTGATTTCCAAAAATGTTAATGCTGAGTTTGTATGAGTGTTGTGGGCAGAGTGTAAGTCACTGAACCAGCCATTTTAGATTCAGTGACTAGAAATGATATCCTGGAAGTGGAGCATACTAAAAACATGGCAAAAACAGTCTTACATTTGTGAAGGAAAGAAAAAAGAATTGTATTACATACATTCGTGCCAGCTTCAGTGGAAGAAAACTTCCTGCACATTTAGGCTTCTCAAGTAGTCATGCTTGTTTCCTACCCCACATCAGTTTTATTTCTAAACTGTGATGAGTTATGCTTCTCTGATTCTGAACCTTTTCAGATGAAGTTTCATTGCACTCATCTGTATGTGAATAGAAGAATTGCTTCGCAGACTCTAAGGCAATTCACTGTGGCAGGATGCCAGTGTAGTTATCGAAGTCACTGATGAATCTGAAGTTTAGCTCAACAGACCCAACACAGTAAACTGGGTGTAGAGACTTCAGTGTATTACCATAGCTATAGTAGGGATTTTTTTTCAGAAGTAACCTTTTGAAGTCAGTGTCAGACACCTGTTAGTTGTGGTGGGACTCAGATTTCAATGTTACGTAAAACAGGAATTCGAAAGTAGGTACTGGAATTGGTAGGTAAGGTGGAAGTTGCTGTATCCTTTATAAAGCATTTCTTTCTTGATGTCAAGTTTATTTATGTGTTTATTTATGGCTAATCCTTTGTGTGAACGAAACATTTCAGAAAAATATCTGAGCGGTCTCCAAGAGCTCTGAATACTTGAAATTACACAAGGGGTCAGATTGCAATTATCTAGATTTTTACATTTGAATTATCATGAAGATACATAATCACAGAGACTCTGAGGCTGGCAGTCACTACTGAAACTGGTCCACTGATCCACACTTTGGTTCAAAGTAGAGTAGGTTGCCTAGCACTGTGCTCACTGGGGTTTAAATAACTCCAAGGCTGGGTACTTCACAACCTCTCTGGGTAGTCTGTTCCAGGGTTTTACCATCCTGACAGTAAAAATAACTTTTCCTCCTTCAATTTTCTTCTGGCAGCAAGGAGTTCATGACAAATGTGATATAGCTCATTTAGAAGTTAGGAGGAACAGAAATTAGGAGCACTGCTTATACAAGCATGATATGAGCAGGACCTGCTATTTGTTTGACAGAATGTAATATATCCTATTTGGAAAACCACTTATTTGTAACTATCTCAGCTACCTACTTAGGATTTTATTTCCCATCCACAGTCATTGGCTTTTTCGGTGAGCTGCATAAACCTGTTTGCTATTCTTTTTATACATTATTTGTTTTATCAGATGATGACATTGCCAACGGGAAGGTAGTCTTCTTAAAATGACTTTGTCAGCTTCTTGGCAAGAAAAAATTGATATTTTGTCACTCATTTCACTAAATATTCTGATGCTTGTGTGTGATCAGATTCTGTTACAGCTCATACAAAGAGCTGTTTATTCAGGGTTGTTCCCATGTCAAAACTTTCTCTCTTCCCACCACCCCCCACCTCCCTGCCACACACACACACACACTGCTTATGTTAAATGTTGCACTCTTTGCCAGCTTTTTTCATGGTGATTTCTTTCCACAGGGTTTGAAAAACCAGGCCCGAGTTAAACTGAACATAGTTAGATGTCCTCCAGTAACCACAGTCTTGATCAGGAGACCAGACCTCAGATATCAGTTGGGCTTCAGTGTGCAGAATGGGATTGTAAGTAGCTTCCACACTCACTGGGGTAAGCTTTAATAGACATGAAACTTCTTATCCATTTGTGGATAAATTTCAGTGTGGGAAGAGGGAAGCTGCCATTTTTTCACTTACAGCAAGCAGGACTTTGCATATGGGTTAAGTCTAAGATGTAAAATCTGAGTTAATGAGAGTTCTTTTTTTTTCTTTGACTCTACTTCACAACTTTAAAGGCAGCCAGAGAAACAGAAAAACTGCTTTAGGTTAGAGAAGCAAAAATATGCAGTAGAGGCTGTTTTGAATCTGCATTCATGTCTCTAACCAAGCTATTGCGTGATCTCAAAAGAAAAGGAGTGACCTCGACCTGTTTTTTTTGTGAGGCATCTGCATCCTGATGTAAGGCATCTGCATTATTAAACTGTCCTTGGCTCACTCTTAAATTTCCAAGCCACAGCATGTGTGACATACAACACAAACAGCCTTTTCTGACTGTTCCGATCTTGGAAGGGAGAGTCCAGTAGTTACTTGGCACTAACAAATTTTGCTTTGAATCAGTGCTGGATTACATGTTAGAATTTGTTGCAAGCCTCTGTGTTTAAGTGCTGATTTACAGTTTACAGTCAAAACTGGGTAATCTAAAGCCTTTGTTCCTTATCCAGGCCCTGGATAAATTTATCCTTTCCCTTCCAGATCTGTAGCCTTATGAGAGGAGGCATAGCAGAGCGCGGAGGTGTGCGTGTCGGCCATCGGATCATTGAAATCAATGGACAGAGTGTTGTAGCAACTCCTCATGAGAAAATTGTTCACATTCTCTCAAATGCTGTTGGTGAGGTAAGAGCAGGCAATGTGACATAGTTCATCACTGTTAACAGTGAAAAATGAAACCAGGAACAAATGGTGTCCCTCAAGGGACTATAGTGGGACCAATAGATTTTAATATCTTCATCAATGACATAGATGGTGAGATTGAGTACACCTGCAGCAAGTTTGAGGATGCTCAGTGGTGCAGCAGATAAGCTTGAGGAAATGGATGCCATTAAAGAGACCTTGACAGGCTTGAAAGAAGAGCCTGTGTGACCCTCATGAAGTTCAACAAGGCCAAGTGCAAGGTCCTGCACCTGGGTCTAGGCAGTCTCCAACATCAGTACAGGCTCAGGGAAGAATGAATAGAGAGCAGCCCTGTGGAGAAGGACTTGGGAGCACTAGTGGATGAAAAACTGGGCATGAGTTGTCAGTGTCCACTTGCAGTCCAAAAAGCCTACTGTGTCTACACAAAAGAAATGTAGCAGCAGGTCAAGAGAGGGGATTCTGCCCCTCTACTCTGCTCTTGTGAGATCCCACCTGGAGTACTACATCCAGCTCTGGGGTGCCCAGCACACAAAAGACATAGACCTGTTGGAACGGGTCCATAGAAGGGTGGCAAAGATGGTCAGAGAGCTGGAGCACCTCTCCTATGAGACAGGTTGAGAGAGTTGGGATTGTTCAGCCTGGAGGAGAGACGAGTCTGGGGAGATGTTATTGCTGCCTTTCAGGATATAAAGGAGGCTTCTAAGAAAGATGGAGAAAGACATTTTACCAGAGCCTGTAGTGACAGGACAAGGGCCAACACTTTTACAATGAAAGAGAGTAGATTTAAATTGGACATTGTAAAAAATTTCTTCCATAGTGAGGGTAGTGAGAGACTGGAGCAGAATGCCCAGAGAAGCTGGGAATGTTCCATACCTGGAAGTGTGCAAGGTGCGGTTGAACAGGTCTTTGTGCAATCTAATCTAGTGAAAGATGTCCTCTATTAGCCTGTTGGTATTCAAATCTATAAAATGGAAATGCGAGCAAGCCAGCGCACCACTTCCACAACTTTAAATGGTTCATTGATACTAAGCATACTGCTTCACAGTATCACCACCTGCAATACTTTAATAAGGGTATGAAAACTCTTGTGTTTCACCTTTCCCTTATGAACTTAGGTAATTTCTTCACCAGTGCTGTGTTGTAGTGTGCATGTTCAGAACATTGATTAACTTGTCGCGTTTCTTTTAGATTCATATGAAGACTATGCCAGCTGCCATGTACAGACTGTTGACTGCGCAAGAGCAACCAGTTTACATCTAAAGCTGACACCTCACCGTCACAATGTGCATGGAGGATGTTTTTCCTCATTAGTGCTTGTCTTTTTAGTGCTGCATTTCTGTGTCTGCAGAGACATTTATTTCCGTCTCTATCTCTCTCTCTCTTTCACAGGTACAAACACACTGTCTCTCTTCTCTCTCCCTTTTTCCTCTTCTCTCCACCATTTTCCTGTATTTTGGGAAGGGGCGAAATGTATCTGTGGGACTGTTTCAGTTGCATCTTTTCACAAGCCAACTTCATGCAGTTCCACATGCAAACCAGGAAAATAACAACAGCATTGTTCACAGCAGGATTCACAAAGAAGGTTAACTCTGCTTCATACTACATAATCAGTTTTATTTTTGTGGCTATAATTTGACAAATTATAGTAAACTTCGGTAAATTAAATGTTGCTGAATGAAAGATGTCTTTACCAAACAGATAAAAGTATAGGGTGCAGAGTGTAATCTTGGATATCCTTGCATGTGACTTTGCCTTCCTTGCCCTATTTTCCCTCAGGCATTGAGCTCAGTTTTAAAGATTTATGTCTGTAGGGGAAGTAGATGCTAAAAGGATACTTTCACCCTCAGGAAGAATTACCTGCTTATGAAAATTCAGTAAATGCTGCTGTTGTAAAATAGAGTGCCCAAATACACCCTTTTAATTCCTCTCTGTCATCAGTTCTTCATGGTAGTAGGACCCCAAAAGATACTCCATGAGTTGCAGGAACGTGTTACACTTGCATTACTTACACTAAGTAATTTGGGAGGCATTTTTTACAGCTGTCTCCCCGGCTCTGCCCCCAGTTTTCTAACTTTTTGTTTTCTTTGTTTTTAAATGACACATGTCTTTTATAGTCTCTTGCCTATTTTAGAGGTTAAAGGAGTCGGGGGGATCTTTAAATATCTACAGTAGAAATAGTGAGGGGCTTTCCTGAATAGCTACACTTTTTCTAGGCTCTTAATTCTGAATTTGGTGCGCACAGCCATGTGTGCCAGTGTATATAGACATTTTTAAGATTGCGCTTGCTATTTATGAAGTTTGAATATAAGAAATCTGCAGACTATTCTAAGTAATTTTGTTCTCTGAGCCAGTTTTAACACATATTATTTTCCAAAGACCTGTCTAATTTTATTGACTTTCTCTTTAGTTTATGATATAGATAACAGTGGAAGAGATGAGGTGGGAATAAACTTATTTATTTTGTTATATAATTTAACTTGTGATTTTTTTCCATATGTATGGCACTTAAAGGAGATATGTGTGTACTATATGCACTTGTATGAAGATGCTAAACTGCAGGGATGTATGAAATCTAGGATTTGAATTGCCTCTAACTTGCATGCTAGAGACAAAAGGGGATAAAATGGTTAGGTTGATATTTTTCTTTTTAAGATTTAAAGAAAAGAAAGAGAAAAAAAAAAAAAAAAAAAAAAAAAAAAAAAAAAAAGCAATGTCTCTTCCTCTTAGGGAGAGGAAAGTTCTCCGTTCTCTGTAGTTTTTTTACCAGGACCATATACTGGTGTTTATGCTGAAATTGAACCATGCATTTAGTCCAGGCTAATATGTTGAATTTTTTTAAAGAAGCAGTTTCTGCTGTGTTTTGTTGTGATAGAAAGGCTCAGTGAGATGAAAACAAGAGCAGGCCACACAGCCACACACCACTTCTGCTCTGCAAATATGCTGTTGGTCATAGTCACTCGTTTCTCAATTATTGCAGGGTGGACTGTGCAATTTAACTATTGTTTGCAGTCCAGTAACGATACCTAGACATTACCGTGGAGATCTGTGGATGTCCATACACATACATGCACACACACACTGGGTACAAACACTGCTGAGAGCCATGGAGCGCTCTTGCTAGAGGCCCTTCTTTGCTTTGGCTTCTAGAAATCGTGGATATCCGTGGGGGGATCAGAGTTAGAGAATAAACTTTGTATTTCAGTGGGCAGTAAATATTTAAGGGAGACAATGAAGTGGTGCATAAACTATTGTAGTAAGTGAATATGTCTTAGTGTTGAGATTAACTTATGATGACTTGATTTTACTGCAGTTCTTGTTACATTATTTAATCCCAAGCTCCAGAATAGCGGATTGCACGAGAGAGTGGTGTTAGTATTCCAGGTCAGTATTTACCTCTGCTACCTGACTGATGCAACTAGATAGTGAATGAATTGTGAGTATGTTGTTTAACTGTAGACATCTGGGTTATGACCATTTGAACTATTTTCCAGAACTTTCCATATATATCGTAATATATGTAAATAGGATATATAACCATGTACAACTTAGAAGATTACATGCAGTGCAGCCTTTCCATAAGTTGCCTGAGGAAACTTAGCGAACTCTTGAAGACACAGTTATCATGCTTCTGGTTCCTGCTGTGTTTGAACTCTCGGCTTCACTTCTTTCTGTGGTTCTGTCCGGCTCATGTTGTGGGGTTTTTAACTCGCTTCACTGGGAAATGGTGAAGACCTGAACAGGCTAATGTATTTAGAGGTGAAGCAACTGTTTCTTTGAAAGTCTTGCAGCTGAGATTCCGTGAAGTTAATGGCACCTGAGTGTTTGAACAACTCATGGCAAATAGGTGCTTAACATTAAGCAAGTGAATGCTTGCAGGATCAAAGTCTAGCGAAAAATCTCAAGTTTTCCAGTTACAGTGTGTGTATAAGATTTCTAAACTGGGAGGTCAAAAGTGTGTGCGCACTTCTAATAACCGTCTTGTAAACAATCCCATCATACTTTGTAAAGGGAAAGGGTTTCAAGGAAAAAGAGCTCAAAAGGGAAGGCTGGCCATTCTCTAGACTGTTGCAGCAGTTTATTTGATTACATATGTGAATTTTTTAACAGATTCAGAGGAGCAAACTGCTGGTTTACATTCCTTCTTCAGTGACAGACCTGAGTTCTTTTTTGTCCTTGCTGCTTCAAGCACTCTTCACTGTTTACATTAAGGATGNTATATATAAATATATGTGAGCCTGGAATGTTGATACTGCACATCTACTGAATGTAATTCCTCTGATGTTTTTTGCCACAGGTCTTTGACCTCTGTAATGAAGCTGCAGTAGTTTGATTTAGGAGGAGGCCAAGGGGGAGAGGAGTGGGCTTTTTGTTTTGGGTGGGGGATTTCTGGCCAGCTATTNTTCTTTTTTGTCCTTGCTGCTTCAAGCACTCTTCACTGTTTACATTAAGGATGAAACATCCCTGACATTATTATTTTTTTTTTTATTGGCAAGTTTCACACATTTGTTTTGAATCTTGTTTGAATTTGATACTCAATGGGGATTTCCAGATTTGCTTGCTTTCCTTGTTTTCTAAATGAGATGTGTTTTTGAAGACAACAGTGTGGTTGAGATCTCTTGTACATATTTAGCGCAGTACCTAGACNTAACAGAGCGCTAATGTCTGTAAGATTTGCAACAATAAAATACAAAACAAAAATACCTCAGACAAGGCTGAGAGTTTGCTCATACCGATCTCAGGGTTGGCCTGCCGGTACCGAATGCATGAATTCTTGAAAGTTGTCAGAACTTCTTTTTTGACATTGTCTGGAGTAATACTGCATGTGTTTCTGCAGATGTGAACTGATGCTACTGAGTTTATAACAGAATTGTTTTCAGGTAATAAATGACAGGAGTGCTCCTAAATTAAGCTGATTCCTCATCTAAGATTGCATACCGGTTTTTATCATATGAAATGTCACCATGTTTGTATCTTCCAAAAATACGTGGTTTCAGGATGCCTGTTACATGACAGAAATTCATTGTCAGAGTGACTTTAAATGCTTTTTTTCATAAATGAGGCCTTGCTAAAAATTCCTTACATTTACTGTAACTTCTGAAACCACGGTTTGTCTTCAAAGGTCATCAGCATGGTTTACTCTTAAAGACCTACTATTATTTGAATAAATAAAAAGTAGAATTGTAGTACATCTGTTGTTAGAATAAATCCTGGAACTGCCAGTGCTAAGGTTAAAAAATATCTGTATAATGAGAGATTGATTACAAAACATATGATGGCATTTGAAAGTCAATCAGCACGAGCCAACAAAGGAGCATTTCTTAAGGTGAGGTTTCCTAGCATTTTCTGTGCTTCATAGGTTGTTGTGAGTACTTTGAAACTACAGAAACAGCTGATTCGGAAGAAAACTAAACGTGGGCCTTCAGCCACTGGATGGCTATTCTAGCGTGAAACAGAAATATCGCCAGTGTGGGAGAATGACATATTCCTTAACATTTCACCTTATTTGCTTAAATGGTAGACTGGAGAAATTGTGAAGTCTTTGGTAAATGGTGCAACAGACAGGTGGATGTTGCTTTCTGTGTTTCCCGGCATGCCAACTTCCATCCTGTTTGTTACTTTCTTTTTAAAGCTTTGCATCCTGCTCTCTATATTACAAACTTTTTTTTTGTATTTCAGTGGATGAACCTAAGCCTGGCTTTTCCTTTAGCAGTACAGATACAGCTGTCACAGATTTGCCATCTCCACAAGGGACACTTTTCTTGCCCTTATCTCTGGTGTTTTAATGGTTTGGATGCACACTGGGAGGACAAGCAGACCCCAGTTCCAGCACCGTGGGGGCCTTGCAGGCTGAGAAGTTGTGGTGACACCCTGTGGGGACGGACAGTGTCTGAGAACAGGGCCAGAACTGTGACACAAATAAAAGTTCTGTGCGGGAGCATATAGTAGCAATCCTGCCCTGAAGGATGTTGTGCCTGGAGGACTTGGTGATCCATGTGTCGGTTCACCTGAGCCGGCCCAGGCCCGTGCTGTCCTGCTCTGTGCTGCTCGTACAGCCTGGCCTCAGGGATGTCCTTGGGCCACAGCATAAATGTAGCTGCTGGATGGTAAGGAGGGAGCCTGCTGACAGACCCTGCCTGGTACTGGGAGTAACGCCACTTGTGTGTCCTTGCCTTTCTGTAGAAGTGCAGCAAGAAGTTCTTGTGTGAGCATCCTTTGTGCTAGACAGTAGAAGTGATGAACGGAGTTGTTTTATTCTAAGAAAATCTTGTAATAGCTCAAATGACTGAAATGGGCTGACCCTTGCATGGATGGGATCTGCACAACTCTTTGCACCCTTGTTGTAGGCCTGTTTGATGCTATACAACTTGGGGTTACCAGCACCTGAGGGGATATAAAATTATCTATACTATATTCTTTTCTTATATCAATAGCTCTAATAAATAGCATTTTAAATGTGACTTGACAGAGTCTGAGTGTCTTTCTTACTGAGTTGATGACAAGTCAGCACTTGCTGGTGCAAAACACATATGCTTTGAAGCTCTGGTTTCGGTTCTGTCAGTAAGGCAAGAATAATTATAGAATAGTAGAATGGTCCGGGGTGGGGGGATACCTCCAAAGGTCATCTACTCCAACCTCCCTGCAGTCAGCAGGGACACCCCCAACTAGACCAGGTTGCCCAAGGCCTCGTCGAGCCTCACCTTCAATATCTCCAGGGAAGGGGCTTCAACCACCTCCCTGGGCAACCTGGGCCAGTGTTCCACCACTCTCAGAGTAAAGAATTTGTTCCTAATATCCAGTCTAAATCTGCTCTTTTCCAACTTAAATCCATTGACCCTCATCCTATCACTGTGGGCATATGTAAACAGCCCCTCCCCAGCCTTCCTTTAGGCCCCCTTCAGGTACTGGAAGGCTGCAATTTGGTCACCTTGGAGCCTCCTCTTCTCTGGGCTGAACAACCCCAGCTCCCTCAGCCAGTCCTCATAACAGCAGTGCTCCAACCCCCTGATCTTTTTTGTGGCCCTCCTCTGGACCCACTCCATCAGGTCCATGTCCTTGCTAGTTTAAGGGCTCCAGACCTGCACACAGTACTCCAGATCAGATCTCACCAGAGCAAAGTGACAATGTCCTGCTATTGAGTGAAAAGATCACTGATCCAAAGAAGAACTTATTCCAAACAGTTGGTCTTTTAATTACAGTTTGCAAATTTAAAACCTTCTTTTGTAAAGGATAGTGTTGGAACTCTAGACACTAATTTTTACAGAAAACCGGCTTTGTATCTGAAGGTGTGCATTTTATGACTGGAGCTTTTAATTTAAACCATGGTGCTGATAATTTGCAGGTTCTTAGATACTGCTTTTGACAACTACTTCCACAGGAATGGTGTGTAATCATGCCCTATAACTGCAGAGATCACCAGACTTCAGAGACAAGAAAATGTTTGTAACTTCAAATAAGGTATAAAAGGTATAAAGTGCCCAGACTGTGAATGTGCATCCTGGTATATTTTCTTGGCCTCTGCAATGAAGCGTGACTATACAGTGTGTGTAATAATCATAGCCCATTGGAGAAACCATTAGATACTGATAAACTTGGTGTACAGGTATGAGGTGTATGTATACATTTAGCTAACAGAATTATGTATGAGGACATTATCCATGTGCATGCTGACTTTTGTGAGAGAGGGCAGCGGCCGTTGTTGGGAAACCAAAAAATTTTAACAGAATGATAATTAAGAGGGGTGCTTTCTCAGACCTAGTGCAAAGTAGCCAACTGCAGCACATTTGGGAAGGGAGCTCTGGTTTATTTTTAAAGAGATTGGTTGTTGCTGTAAATGTAGACTCTAGCTATTTCTGTTCCGGTAAAGCACTCCAGAAGGGACACTATTTTTTTTTTTTCTTCTCTAGTACAGTGGTTTTGGATACCCTTGTTTTCTCTGCCACTGACCAACTGGCATGACTGCTCACCTAGAATTCTCCCCTCCCTTGAAACCTAGTGTCTAAGCATTTTGTATTCTAGCTCCACCAGGCAATGTATCTGTAATTTATGCTAATTCTCATACTTTCATAGCAGCAATTTAGCGCAGAATTTTTCCCCAATGGATTATTCAACCAATGAGCAAATTAAGATGGTAGAAAAATGTCTCCCTGAATCTAAGCAACGGGCTTGTGCCACCCTGTCATTTCTGGTAGTCTGTGTATACATGTGTATAGGGGTAGGGAGAAAGACCTTAGAATGACTTCCGGAGAAGTAAACTGAAAATGGGTACAATTATTTTCCACTTTATCTTTTGTGCTTAGTCTTCTGAGAAGCATCCACTTATCACTTGCCCATTGATACCTCTTTCTAGCATCACTATCCAGTCATAGTCTGCATGTACTCTGCCCTTCCTCCTGCTTCCGTTGCATGGAGCATCTTCTAAGGCTTTGGTGAGTTTTCCCACTGAGTGAGGAGCTGCACATACTGCTCTTTCTCCAGAAAGATATCTTCAAGGAAGGCCATGGAAGTTCAGATGTACTATGGCAGCAGTGGGGGAGACAGTATAACAGATTGCACTCAGTTCTGTGCCTGGCCCCTGCCCTTCTCCCCCCTGATACCTCCCTCCCCCCACCTCATTTTAGAATGAGAGGTAAACAGGACTAAGACGGCAGCATCTCATCCACTAACAAATTTCCATTGCTCTAACTGGGTGTTTTTCCACTGGGTGATAGCTGCAGGAGGAATGGCGAAGGCATTGCTCCTTGAGAGAGTACTGTNTTATATTAGCAGTCCTCTGTCTGTGAGATCTGGACCAACCAGAATGCAGGATATCCTTTCTCATCGATTCATCAGGTTCATAATGTAAGATACAGTGATAAATGGCTATGTTGTCACTCTATGGATGTACAGTCTGTTGCCGTGGTGTTATCTACGGGTGTCACGTCGCTGAAATGACAAAAAAAAAAAAAAAAAAAAGCTGCTGATGGGAGACTGGTTCTGGCGAAAGAGATTTGTATAAACTTTTCCTTATGGGATAAAAAACACTTTAGGAAATCATAGAATGTTTAGCGTTGGAAGGGACCTTAAAGATCATCAAGTTCCACCNCCTGGAGCGTTCTCTTCTCCAGGCTGAACAGCCCCAGCTCCCTCCCAGCCTGTCAATGAAAATTATTCTTCTGCTGCTAAGGGCTGCACATTCTCTGGAACTGTGGTGATTAACGGTACCTGCTAGACATCTTGTAGCTCTCAAAATCTTTGCATGTTGTAAACTTGTTTAAATGGCATTAAGTGTAGCAAGTGTCCTTTACATTATGCCTGGCTGAGAGTCAAATTATGATGAACAAAAGAAACTGGCTATGCCGCTGTGTCTCTTATCCCAGAAGATAATTAAATTATAACTTGCAACATTGTTTGGATAGACAGGTAACTTTTTTAAACTTGCAATGTTATTGTGCTGTTTGTAGATAAACTTAACTTGCATCTTAGAAAACTACTCAGCTTGCCAGAGAAGCATTTTGCAGTGTAATTTCTTCCTATCTAGAACATATTTCTTCTTTTCTGGATGGGTGAGCCACAATCAGAGAGAGAGGGGGGAGTTGGGCTGTAAATCAGTGGTAGTCAAAGTGTAGTATTGGGTGCAGTGATGGAAGGGGCTGGGCAAAGTGCACAAAACAGAGTTCTGAATAGTAGCTAATCCTTGTAGTTAACATGGACTTGTATGGCCAGTCCGTAGCCAGTCAGGGTGTCGAGTCACTGGTGCAGAATAGAGCACAGTCTGGCTACAGAAACTGGCCTGCTTGGTTGGAATCACGGAATTGTCAGAGTTGGAAGG
>VZRU01019664.1:129441-158096 GCA_013398155.1 Pedionomus torquatus | reverse complement strand
ACCCGAGAGCGGGGGCTGTGGCTCTGCTGAGTATGGGCTCTCTAAAATTGCACGTGCTTCAGGGCTGGGGAGTTACCGTCACAGGGGGTTCTTAAATCAAGATTATCCTTTGGGTAAAACAGGTACAGGGGCTCGCTGGGAGCGCCCCCTTCTCTCCTCCCTTCCTTCTCTCATCAGAAATTATCTTTTGTTGTTGTTGTTGTTTGTAGCAACATGAACCGTGAAGACCGGAATGTGCTGCGTATGAAAGAAAGGGAAAGGCGAAATCAAGAAATCCAACAGGGTGAAGAAGCCTTTCCACCCAACTCTCCTCTCTTTGCTGAACCCTACAAAGTTGTGAGTTTATCCAATTCTTATAAATACCTTTTTTCATTTTTTTTTTCCTTCAGCAGAAGTTGTATGCGCGCTTGTATTTCAAATTTATTGTTGCCTGTGCTCTTTTTAGAGCTCTTATGCCAACCAAGGATTTAAGCAGGGCTGGAAAATAAGCACGGACGGTTACGAGCAGCTCTGCTGGCAGATTCATAATAACCCTTGGGAAGGAGGGGCTGCTTTGCCGGGGCTGAGAAGAGGGATGATGAAACCATACAATTTTTTTTGCTTTCTTCAGCTTTTGCTACACTGACTCAAAACAATTAAAGTCTGTTGTGTCCTGCCAAATTGCTCTTTTTTGGGGTGCTTTAGCCTGTTGCTAAACTTCCTAACCTTCAGTCGGTGTAATCCAGAACTGGGTAAATTGAGAAAGAGAATGTTTAAATAGGTCACGTTTAAGCGCTGAGATGCCCGATATGATAGAATTACCAGTTTTAACTGATAGGCCAGTAGGTTGTATCTGATTTTTTTTTTTTTTTTTTTTTAGTTTGTTTTGAAGGAGTTGGCTCTGTTTGTGATCTTTACAGCTTTTAAGCCAGTGCTGGGCTTCCTCCCAGCTTTGCTTTGCTGAGAACTGGAAACAATAACCTAATTCTGGGATAATTAAAATCTGAAATGGTACTTTTTTAGTTATATAGCTCAAAAGTGGCTTTGAAAGCAAACTTGTTCCTTTATCATAATTTCAGCTGGTTTGCAGGCAGTAAAGCGTTGTGACTGAAACTGCTCCTCCTGCGGGAGGAAGGCTGAGAGGGTGTTTGGGGGGGTTTATCCCTGCCTTCCCATCACTGGGCTGTGCCTGATAACCACGTACCACCCGAGTGACGTTACCTACAGCTGGCTGGGACGCCCAGGGTGCAGGATACCTGATGGGGAACCAGACTTGTTGTGTGAGAAAGAACCTTTCCTCACGTGTGAGCTTCTCGGTAGCAAGAATTATGCTGGTATAAATACCAATTAAAAATTACATCCAGTAGTGAGGTTAAGCTGATTTTATTTTATTGTTAATTAAAACTTTATCGGACTAATACATTCTGTATTAGAGAAAGACTCTTTAAGGTAACAGCAGCCGTCTGCCATTCTTAATCTTGCACCCAGCTCACCGATGCATTATTTGAAGCACTGATTAATGCTGTTCCAGCCGCTCCTGCTGCTGAAATACGTCTTTTCCTTATGCTCTAAGGGGTTAAATTACTGCTTTAGGAACTAAAATTGGCAGTTGGAAATGATGGCAAAAAAGACATGGATGCTGGCCGTGCTCTCAGCCCTGACATTCAGGTTAACTGTTGTAGTTGTCAAGTCAATTCACTGAAAGTGAAGTTGTGATTTTTTTATAAAGCATAATTTTTTAAAATTATTTTCACAGACCAGCAAAGAAGACAAATTGTCTAGTCGCATTCAGAGCATGCTTGGTAATTATGATGAAATGAAGGATCTCATAGGAGACAGATCGCTACAAAAGCTCGTTGGAATTCCCAAACCCACCGTGCCGTCAACGCCAGATGAAAAATCAAACCAAAGTTTCTTTGGTGACCAGAGACATAACGCTGGCTCCCACCAGAGCAGCAAATGGACTCCTGTAGGACCTGCACCCAGCACTTCCTCGCAATCTCAGAAACGGTCCTCGGGTTTACAGAGCGGACACAGTAGCCAGCGTGGCAGTGGCAATAACACTAGCGGTAGCGGCCAGAGGCATGACCGTGACTCATACAGTAGCAGCAGCAGCCGCAAAAAAAGCCAGCATGGGTCCGAACACTCCAAACCCCGTTCTTCCAGCCCTGGAAAACCATCTGCTGTTTCTTCATTGAGCTCCAGCCATTCGAGAACTCATGGAAACGATCATCACAGCAAAGAACATCAACGTTCCAAATCTCCCCGGGATCCTGATGCCAACTGGGACTCTCCCTCCCGTGTTCCCTCATTTTCAAGTGGACAACACTCTAATCAGTCTTTTCCACCCTCACTAATGTCCAAGTCCAGTTCAATGTTGCAGAAACCCACCGCGTACGTCAGGCCGATGGATGGGCAGGAATCCATGGAACCAAAGTTATCCTCCGAACACTACAGCGGCCAGACTCACAGCGGCGGCGTGAACGAGCTGAAGCCCAGCAGCAAAGCTCATCTCACCAAGCTGAAAATCCCTTCCCAACCGCTGGATGTAAGTTGCCCTCTGATTCCTGCCGCCTTCAACCCAAGTCCCTTTGGGCTGGGATTTTCCAGCTTCTTTAAAATCCCGATCTACATAACCAGAAGTTAGCTTTTAGTAAACACTGGTGGGTTTTTTTCGTTACTCAAAGCGTCTTAAATGTACACAGTGAAGATGTGTATTTTACATGAGGAATGTACAAGAGTAATTATTTTTTCCTTCTGCTTCTTGTGATTTTTATTAAATGAAGGCTGTGAGACATTCAGAAAGGCTAACTGAACACTAATTCAGAAAGGCTAATTTTCATAGAGTGTTTCTCTAGTCAGAAGTTGGTGAAACTGTAGGATATTCACAAATATTTTGACAAACTCGATACAGACATTGTCATTACCGGGAGCCACCTTGTCTTAGACCAGTGATACCATCTGCGTGCATCAGATTTTCTTTTGAAGCGTGTAGCAATTACTAGATGTGATTATCATACCTTCACGCCGGGGAAAATAAGCTCACCCTAAAGCACACCAAATTACACAGGGTTTGGGCTTTGCATGGGGTGTGCTGGGTACAAAACAGCATCGGGTTCACAACTTTTAGTAGTTTGGTAATTCCCAAATTGTTAAGGCACAGACTGACTACAGCTCCCTCGTAAGGAGGGTGCCATTCCATCTCCTGCTTAACTGCTTGAATCACGGTAATTAGAGAAAAGCATTTAGTTCCTGGGTTTTCCACAAATAGCAAAATAAGATCCAGGACACAGGTAAAGGAATTTGAACACGAATGATGTTCTTATTTGGGAAGATGGGAGGTGCCAATGCTGGCACGGCGCATCGGATGGTACTTTTGCTTCCTTCCCGCTTGCAGCAGTCGGAGATGCAGAAGTTTCCCAGTTATTGCTGCTTCTAGATCTGTGCTCTGCTGTAGTTTTACTTCATAACACAGTTTGTCATTCCTGTGTGTTCACGGTCATGCAGTCGAATTCAGATATTATCCAGGGGCTTCTTCCAAGAAACGATTGAAAGCTGCGATTCTCGTTCTCTTTAGAAGTTTTTAATATCACTGACTGCTTATTATCGCTGTAACTGTCAAGTGAAAAGTAAGAGATTATTGTGGCAGTTTTATAGATCTCCTGTATTTGCTTTTCGTAGCGGGATGTGACTCATGCCATGGATCTATCTGATATGAAAAGTAATGTTGCTGAAAAGAATTAGCGAGGTGTGTTTGCATCTGTAGAGGCCGTATGAATCACGATAAGGATTGAAGGGGTTTTTTTAACTGTTTCTAGCCCCTGGGATCATCTAAGGAAAATTTGTCCTAGGAGATGTTAATCTTGAGTTTTGATTTGTAGGCATCAGCGTCTGGCGATGTGAGCTGCGTGGATGAAATTCTGAAAGTGAGTTCTCTGTACTTTTGTTCGTAACTTCTTTGTTGAGCCGTGCAAACGTTACTGAGGAGGTGGAAAGTCCTCTGCAGCTGATCAGTGCTTTTTAAATTGACCTTCCTGCGAGGCCTTACAGGAGGGCTCCTGAGTTACTGGGCAGAACTGGCAGCAGAGCTGGGCAGTGGGTGCTGCTGCCAGCGGTGTGGGGGTCACTACATTCCTGCTCTTTTGGGCCACCTCCCTGGTAACCTTAGCAAAATTATCCATTACTTCCATCAAAATCCACTCCTGACAGTCTGATACTTTTGTTTAGATTTATAGTAATGTTTTGCTGCCCTGAGGCAGAACTGTCCCAGCTCTTCCACCTGGGTTATTTCTCAATTATTTTACCCCTCATTTCCCCTGCTCCTGCGTCTGCCATCACGGAAGAATCACCAGGTTCCCCAGCAGCGTTTCCATGGCTTACCATTTGCTGTGACCTTCAGCTCTCCATGGCTTTTGGAGATGCTCGGAGGGAATATGATGTGCTTTCCAGCTTCAGGCATTTGATTTTTCCCCCTTTTCCTTAAAACTCACAGGCTTCCCTTTCCTAGGATTCTTCTTTCTACCCCATATTCTGCATGTGCTCTTCACAGTCTGAAACCATCAGACTCTGACTTGTGCTGCAGTGTATGTTAAGGCCAAGCAATTTTATTGCTTTATGCCTTTCTGCTTCTTGTTACGTCTTAACTGCCTCTTCTCGCGGGCAACAATTTATGGTTTAGGTTCATATGTATAACCTTAGTCACACATTTGGGAAATGAAGATTCGAATACAGAGCTTAGTGAAGTGTGGGCAGTTGAGAGACAGGATTACCATCTGACTCAAGATTGTAACTTGAAATCTTTGCGTTAATTTTGTTAATAGATTTCTCTTTTGTTCCGGCTACAGGAGATGACCCACTCTTGGCCTCCTCCACTGACTGCTATCCATACGCCATGCAAAACTGAACCCTCCAAATTTCCTTTTCCAACAAAGGTCAGTCCTGGAGTCAAACACTGAACGCTGTAGGAGGAGTAACTCCTATTAAAGATCAGGATTTTGGAATGCCTTTAAATTAAATTCCCCGTAGTTCTGGGTCTGTTTCAGTGCTTTGTATCTCTTTATCTTGCTTCACAACAACATTTCTCAGCTGTAGCCTTATGAAGAATGTCATGGTTTTCCCTCTGGTTTACTCGCACAGAGACCAGTCTCCAAAGATGTCTATAATATGGCTTTTCCTTTTACCTTTTAATTTTTATTTCATAAATTCAGACCTTCTTGAGGCTACTTCTGAAGGTTGGAAATGCCGTTGAGCCGTTTTGCCCATTAGGGGAATGCTTTGCACCGTTTCGGGTAGAACCAAGTGTCGAGTTTAGCTCCACCTGGCAAAGCAGTGGAGACTGACAGGGGGATGCTAAAAGACTTAAACATATTTTCTGCATAAACTGATTTTCCTGATAATTTTGAAGTCCCTCAACAGAACTATTAGAGCTTACGTTTTCAATTACCAAAAAACTAGAAGGTTTAAAATCAGACATTTGGCTAAAGAAATAGCCAGCTCTCCTGTTCTGAAAGATCTCTTCTAGCTTCCATATACCTAAGAGCTACTGAAGTGTGTGAGCTGTTCATTCTGAAGAGCTGTGAGTTGCTCTTTGCTGCTCTTTGCAGGTTGGGGTGTGGTTCCAGGAGACCTGCTTGAGCTGCCAGCCCTGAGGAAGGAACCCTCTTGCTCTCAGCTCCCTCCTTGCAGGGCTCCAGCTGCCCCAGTTTGCGGGGTTTTGGAGCAAACTGGTGCCGGTGGTGGCTTGCCTTTAGCACAGCTCTGCGGTCGGTGGTGTTTTGGAAGCTGCTGGGTTGTCAGGGTGGAGAAGGGAGAGGAGAGAGCCGTGGGGAGCAGCTTCACCAAGTTTGGCTCACCATCGCTGACTCATTCAAGAATTCACGTTTTGTTTCCTGTGTCTTCTGATTACCAGTAAAAGATTTAACTCAACATTATAATTTTTTTTTCTCCTGACTCAACGTATCTCTGAAATGGACTGATGGAGTGATAGAACAAGGGGTAATGGTTTTAAACTAGAAGAGGGGAGATTTACATTGGGTCTTAGGAAGAACTTCTTTGCTGTGAGGGTGGTGAGTCCCTGGAAGAGGTTGCCCAGTGAAGCTGTGGCTGCCCCATCCCTGGAGGGGTTCAAGGCCAGGCTGGATGGGGCTTGGAGCCACCTGGGGTGGTGGGAGGTGTCCCTGCCCAGGGCAGGGGGTGGCACTAGGGGGGCTTTAAGGTCCCTTCCAACTCTAACCGTTCCATGATTCTATGACATTCCATACCTGAATACTTCCTGATCCTCTGGGAGGTGTTGTCCCTTCGCCCACATCTCGTCATACTCAGTTGTGGGGTTGCTGGAACTGCTGATTTCTGCCGTTCTCTGATATTTGAGTTAGTTTGAGGAGAAAGGAGGTGTGTGGAGATATATGTGTCTTTGTGACACAGAGAGAAACTACGTCAGATTCCACAGTGTTGCTGTTTGAGCCAAAAAGGTAGATTGTGGTTTCTTGAACCTCTCGACCTGGATTGTGTTTCTTCCCCCCATTTGCAAAAAAATTCCATTTATGGCTGCTCTGAGTCTTTTGACTTTTCGCCAGCTTTTTTATTTTGTGGCTGCACATCTTGGCTGTGGAACTTTGTCAACTTCTCTCTCTCTGCATCCAGGGCCTATAATTTCCTCTGCCTTCGCCCCTCTGTCGTTCTTGGCAGTGGGATCTGCTCAGAATTCCAGTGAGTTAGCGAGCCATAGGCTTCTGCAGCCGGGACCCGGAGCAGCCTTCAGAAAACAAAACAAAGCAGTGCTTTGCTTTAATCAAGCGATATTGCTCGAGAAAAAGCTTGCTTTTCATGCTGTGCCCCATCCATTTACAAGTAATATTCTGCCGTGTTCCACAGCCTTCCTTCTGTGTGCAGAGGTTTGGTATGTTTTGCCCGAGCACATAAAATTAAGCTCCCTTAGTTGACGGGTCAACTTTATTTGTAAGGCTCTCGGGATAAGGCGATTTTCCCTGCCTGTGGATGGTGAGTGGCTCGAAGGGACCCAGCCTCCTGACCGGCGCCTCTCTGCCTTTACTATAAATATATCTAATAATTACCCGGAAGCCTTTGAATCGGGAGATAAAACTTCATGAAAATAGGTCAGGGAGAGTTTTATGGATGCTATGAAAAAAATGTAGATTCCTGAGCCTTGATTAAAAAAATGTTACCCAATGACCTAACACTCTGTAACGTTATCCTCTGCAACTTTTTATAAGCTGTGGGCTCGTAGTCAAAAACTCCAAAAACCCTGGCACGTTCCTAAAAGATATTAAAACCCCCAAGCTGTTTCTTCGAGGGTGGAAGCTTTCATTTCGCAGCACCGTGGGAGCGTGGGCAGGTCCTGTCCCTGCGCAGGGACCTCAGGGCGTCTCTGGAGAGGTGGATCCTGCCCCCAGGTTTGTTCAGCAGCCGGAGCCGCCGAGGAGGCCACCAGCCCCGTCCCTTCAGCTGCTGTAATACTGAAACTCTCTTCTGAGAAATAAAAAGCAGATCTGACCTGAGATGGCTAATATGAAATGGAAAGGAGTGCTGTTCCCAGCAGCCGGGACTCCAGCCAAGCTGCTGCCCTGCAGGGGCGGATCTGGTCCCTCCTGCCCTTCTCGCCCGCTGGTGGGTGGGTTTGAGTAAAAGCTGGGATTTTTTGTTTCCTGCTTAAGTGTCTCCAGTACTCAACAGCCTCAACAGTCTATTATACTTCAGTTGAAAGGGTTTCCTTCCTTTCAGTTGTTTTTAATTTTCTTCTTTCTGAAGCAAACCTTTAGAAGGGATGGGGGGTCTGGCCTAGAGTCGAGTCGGGGGGAGCTGTGGGAACGGGGCTTTCAGTATCTGATTTCTAGAGAGGGGAAGGGGAAAAGTAAGGGTCGGTCCCTTCTCCCTAGTACCAAGGTGGAGGGCAAGAGGAAACTGCCTCAAGCTGCACCATGGAAGGTTTAGGTTGGATTTTGGGAAAAAATTTCCTCGCTGAAATCTTTGTCAAAGGTTGGAATGGGCTGCCCGGGGAAGTGATGGAATCGCCATCCCTGAAGGCATCTAAAACATGGGGAGACGTGGTGCTGAGGAACATGGTTTGGTGGTGGACTTCGCAGTGTTATCTTGATGGGTGGACTCGGTGAGCTGAAAGGTCTCTGCCAGCCTGGACAGTTCTGTGGTTCTGCTCTATGGAGATGCTGCTCTCCATAACTTTGGAGTTGAAAGTATAGCTTGGGTGCCTGGTTTGGTTTTGGTGTTGTTTTTCTTAAATCCCTGAGTTTCATCAAGAAATCTGTATTCACAGCCAAAGTAGATGGCAAAAGAGGTGGAAGAAGTTGCATGTTTAAACACACCACCTCATTAGAGCGAGCTGACGGGTGGCTCTGTGCCTTGCAAATAGGAAGCTGATCAAAGCCGGTGATTTCTGCAGTTTTGGGGAGGACGGTGCCAGTTCCTCCTCTGGTGCCCAGCCCGGCCCGATCGCCCTGTGGACGTGGTGGTCCAGCACCGTGAGGTCTCTGCCGTTTTTTTGACACGGGGCTTGTGAGCTCCTGGGAGCTGGCGGGGAAATAGGGCGGGCAGGGCAGCGCGCCTGCGCTCATTGCACCTACCTGAAAGATAAAAATCAGTTTTTATTTTGAAGGAAGTGTGGCTGTTGCTTCCTTTTGAAGTCACAAGGCTCCTCTCCAGCTTCATAAGTTAATTTTATTTTTATTGTCCTTTCCTTTCTTTCAGTTAGTAAAGATCAGAGGCGTTAGAAACAACCTCACGAGGAAAGTTTCGGTATCGTGTTCCCCATCAGCAGAACACCATGCAAGGCAGCATTGCAATTGCCTTCGTGTTTGAAATAAAAAGTTCAGAGGAATTAGAATTACCGGAGTGTGCTCTGCTGGGTAAAGCCTTTGTGGGGCTAAAACATTACATTTTGTGAATGTTGCACGTAAGTGCTGCAGGTCGCTGCGGTGGCTGTTGGGGAAGGCTGGATCACGGCTTCAGGGGGGAAAAAACCCACCCTGGGTTGTAGTTCTGGTTCGCCATTCCCAGAGCCTTTAAGTGAAACACCTGTATCGAGCTTCATGAATTGAGTCAAATATTTTCAGGCTTTATTTCTAGGGCCAGGGTTTGTCCTCATTTGAGAATAAGGTCAGGAAAGGCCTATTTTAAAATGGCAGCTCAGTCTTGAAGTAGGTTTTCGGTAACTCATCAGCCTCTGCAGATTTGTTTGTCAAAACAATATTTTAGGGTTTAAAAGAATGTCTGGTCTGCTGTGTCTTGGGAGTCACAGTTGGGTTTCTTTGGAATAGGAATGCTGAAGATCACACAAGGGATGCTAAAATGTGCCAGGCTTCATCTTCCAAGGCTGAACGTAGAGATGCAGATCCATCGTATCTCCAAGGGAGTTCCCAGTCGTTGTTTATGGGGTTTTGTACAAATGAATTGTGTGATTCACACGACGGGCTGGCCTTTGGGGGGAGGAACAGCCGGGTTTCCAGCTCTGCCCCTTGGCCGGGGCCGGTGTGGAGCCGCGGCGAGAAGGGGTTTGGGCAGAATGGGCAGAGCTGTTCAGATTTTAACTTTCAGTGTCCCTTGGGCTCCTTTGTAGCTGAAATTATATATATATTTTTTCGTTGTTGTTGCTAGGTTGTTACTATACTCATTGCTCAGCCACCACGGTGCTTTGTGTCTCAAAAAGAGCAATGGAAAGCAAAGAATTCGAATGAAAAAATCAATAAAACTAGCAGCCAAGCTGTTCTATGTGTCAGGAAAATAAAGGAAAACATACTGAACGTGCTAAACATGTGGAGGTGGGATTTGAGGAAGTTCTGTAGGGATTTTGGAGTTTGAGCTGTCACATAGTGCAGCTGCATGTGGCCCTTCCTAGAACCAGGCAAGTGGGGGAGCTGGGCTGAGGAAGAGGAGGGTGAAGCTCTCCTTCCCTGCAGTGGAGCTCAGGTCCAGGATCACTCTTTCTCTTGTGTTGTCAGGTTGTTTTTTTTCCCCTTTTTTAGAGGTCAGGTGCCATCCTTTAAGTGGAAAGAACATTTTGATTACAGCATGGGTTTTGGTATGTTCAAATTCCCGGTGAAAAAACCCACTTGTGGTCTTTTATTCCCTTAGGAGTCGCAGCAGTCCAGCTTTGGCACCGGGGAACAGAGTAAGTAAATTAAACTTCCTGCGATGTGTTCAATGTTTGTGTTGTGATTCAGTGTTCTTGGTATGTCACGCTTTGTAGAGGTTTTCCAGACTGGTCATAGGATGGAGTTTAAGTTAGGGTTTTTCTATACTTTCTCAAGTTTTAACCTATCAGACAATTGCTCCATTTTTCGTTGGTGTTTCTCGTTGAGGTCTAGTAAGTTGTGAATGAGCTGCAAGGTTGGTATTGGCTTTGGGGGGCGGGGGGGAATGTATCTTCAATTTGTCATGTTTCTAGTTCTTGAAAAAATGCCTCCTTGGTTGATCTAATTGGAAATAGCCGAGTGCTACAACAAAACACCCTTTTAGAAAAAGTCCAAATCCCTGCTGGGAGATGTATTAGAAACCAAAATTGTGCTGGGGTTTATATTTCGGTAGAAAAAGCACGGTGCTCTTCCACTGTTCATTTTCACTTTATCAGGTTTTAAAATCAAGCAGGAGACGTGGTCAGGCAGTGGGACAGCCATCTGCTTACCTGGATCCCTGAATTCCTTGTCCCACGCTGCATTTTCAAATTTTAGGCAAAAGCAGCCTTTCTTTCGCTTTAACTGTATTATTATTTTTGATATAGAAATTGATAATTGAGTTAGATGTGTGCTGTTACCTTCCAAAAGACTTTGGAAGTGATTAAATAGTAAGAGTCGTTTATTCTTAGATACTCAGAAGCAGCTTAATCCAAACACCTGGTACAGTGGGGAATTAAGGAAACAAATTAAAACTCAATTCCATGATGCTAAACCATAGGCTTAGGTTAGAGGAGCAGCTGATCTTTAGATGTGTGAATGGAGCCAGAAGGGTGGGGGAAACACAGAACCAGGTTTTAACTCCTGTTTGAATCTTCTGGGAAACTTTTAGCAGCTTCAGTTCTTGTTTGCGTTGAACTGTGCAATTTGCCAGAACTAAAGAAAAGGGAAGGAAAACGCCCCCAACCTGAGAAGCAGATTCTATCTGTGTGTTTCCCCATTGTAAGAATTGGTTTGGGAGTTTGATTTCTGGATCTGGAGATTGCTCCTCCTCCCAAAAGCTGCGTGGGGATGCTGGGACAAGCCAGAGCTTGACCGGCTGGTTTAGATTCCGTCTCCTGCCTGTAGAAGGCAAGAGATTAATCTTGATAGAAGCAAAACAATTTTTCACACTATTAGTAACAAATTAGGTGGGCATTGGTTTAGGTAGCAGCGCTTTACATAATTTTCTAGGTTTTCTTGATTAAATTCTTTGCTGGGGTTAGTGCTTTGTCTCTGCATCCAGTCACCGCTTCATTCTGCGGGAGATGGTGCCTGGTGCCAGGCGGTGACTGCTTTCTCTGAGCTCGGGCTGGCCTTCTGGCAACTTGGGAGTGATGGATTTTGCTGGCTGAAGTTTCAACTGGGCATTTTTTTATATTTTTATTTTTTTCTTCTTCTTCTAGAACGATATAATCCTTCATCAAAAACATCCAACGGTCATCAATCCAAATCGTAAGTGGCTGTTGAGAAAACGTTTCTTGAATTACAGTTGAATTTTAAGACCTAAAAAATAGCCCTTTCTTGTACTGGAAAGTGTCGGTTCTTGCACAGACCAGCCCCAGATCTCAATAAATTTATTCTGCCCAATCTCTTAACTGAGTGGGAAACAGTTCTGTTCGTTACCCACACAGACACGAGGCTTTCTTTGTCAATTGTGCCACTGGAAGAGATGATAAAAGGCAACTGGAATATTCTAGGGGGCTGCAGCCCACCTTTCTCATACCTGAAAATCCATTCTGTGCTGTAAAAAAGGTTGTTTCCAGACAAATATGTCCGTGAAAATACCTGTTTACCAGCTGGTTGTGTGCTTGATGAATGGAAGTGGTTGTAGAGGAGCATGAGCTGGGGTGCATAAGAAGAAAGCCGAGGTGTTTACTGTGACAATACAGTTTTAATTAAAAAAAAAAATAAAATATGTTATTCTAATTGGTCAAGAAAACATAAAAAAGGAGATAAATGTATCTTTTGGAAAAGGTTATAAATGGAAAATGTCAGGAAATAGATCCTAGGGGTTGGTGTATCCTCTCAGATCATCTGAACATCTGTACTGTGAAACACAGAAGTTTCAAGCTTCTAATTATGTCTTGTTTTCTTTCTCCAGATGTGAATCGAACCAGACAGAGTAAGACATTTTCTTTTCTTTTTTTTAATCAAAATTGCTTTTCACTAAGCAGAAAGCCCTGTACCCTGCGATGTTTTCAGTCCGTTCTTGTGTTTTCAGTATTGTGAAAGTGTGTGTGCATGTGTGTGTGTCTGACTACCATAAATAATTACAGCTTTGGATACTGTTAAAATAATTATGGCTTAGGACAGTTGCGCTGCTGCCACGAGACAGGAGAAGGCCACTGGTGTGAGCCTTCTGGGTCCTGCTTCAAACTTCCTTCTTGGCCGTTGTGTACAAGAAGTTGAACGTACGCTTTGGCTCCTCCCACATTAGCAAAATGGGTCGAATTTCCTTTCTAAATTTAACAGAGCAGACCAAGGGGTCAAGTACCAGAATCCTTGGTCTCCTCTGAAGAATGACTTAACTCGCTGTTCCTAACCAGTGGAGGTGAAAGGGGTGTCTCGGGGATTCCACCCCCGCAGCCCGCGCTCTGGTATAAACAATAGCGTGTTGAAATCTAGGAGAAATGCTTTGAAAGTAATTAAAGTACGTGGAAAAACTTGTCTCACTTTTTCCCTTTTCCTTAGTATGTTGAAAGATGACTTAAAACTTAGCAGTAGTGAAGACAGCGATGGAGAGCAGGTATGTTCGTGACAGAAGTTGCAGAAAAACACACCAAACGCTGACATTTGTTGAATATTCTCGCTGCAAACTGGGCGGCATAAGAGGGGATTTGTGATTAAGAGACAGAAACCAAATGGCATGATTTTAGACAAGCGGCAGCTATGCCGAAATGTAAATTGCAGGGAAATTACCTTTCTGTTGAGACAATACACTCTTACCTAGAAATCCTTGTTTTACTGATTTCAGATGGGCTTTCTCCGAGTGTAAAATGGCAATAGTGGACTTGAAAACCTCTATAATGGCCCACCTTTTAAATGGAGCGCCCTTCATGTTCTGCCACCCCACCTAAAGAGCACGTGGTGTGAAGGTCTCTGCTTGTTAGTAGCGTGGGTGACAAGGGATGCTGTCCCTGTAACTGCCAGTGAAGCAGCACCTTTATTTTTATCAAAAAGTCTCTTTTTTCCTCTTTGTCGCTGTGAACTTTGTGCAGTTCCTGCCAGAAGCAGCATTGAACTTGCAAAATTGGAAATAGCTGTAGGGTCTGTGCTACCTGACAGGAATCCTTGCTCCTCTCCTGCTCCTCTCTTTCCTGTTCCCAGCTCCAGTACTTCATTTTCTTCACGTGGAAAACTTTGAGAATAGTCTATTTAGTTCATCAACTCCTGGTTCTCTGGGTGTCTCAGGAGCAGTGTTGTTGAATGTTGAATCACCTGATTCAAAAAGATGGAAACACATGGTACTAGTGAGTGGTGGAAATAGGAACTCGTAGAACTGAAGTCAGAATATTCAGGATTAAGATACTGGGTTTGTGGTGAAAACTCAGAGAAAGCTCTCATTTATTTGCCTTTCTGCGTAAGGAAATAAAGACGAATTTAAACTGCTGCAAGTACTGAATTAAGATGCTGTTCAAGTACTGAACTAAGATGCTATGCTAAATAATTCAAACAGTTTAAAGGCTCTGAATTGATGCTTTGCAATTTAATTATATATACAATCCTAAAGTAGTTTCTAGACGCTTCATGCTCTTTTTCTTAATTGCAGGACTGCGATAAGAACGTGCCAAGGAGCACACCTGGAAGGTAGGCATTCCTGGAGGATTGCGGCATGGGGAGCCGAGCGGTGACATTCTGTCCAGTCAGCACTCCTGGCTTGATCTTGTTCCTAAAATCCATGTTTGTCTCTTGCCTTGTGTTAAAGCAGAAGGTGATTAGAATTTAATCAGTGACTAAATAGGATATATCCTGTGAATTATAGTAACCGCTTTGGGAAGGGAGAGAAAAAAACCCAACTTGTTTCCAGGGTGGACTGTGTTCAGTTATGTTGACTTTTCTAGTAAATGTTAATTAAAATACGACATTCTTTCTAATGAAAGGACTTCTAGGATATATTTGTGCCTAGTGTTTGCTTATTTGTCCCCATTTTTGTTTTCAGTAATTCTGAGCCTTCGCAGCACAACAGTGAAGGAGCAGATAACTCCAGGGATGACTCGAGCAGCCACAGCGGATCTGAAAGCAGCTCAGGCTCCGACTCCGAAAGTGAAAGCAGTTCCAGCGATAGCGAAGCTAATGAACCCTCGCAGAGTGCATCCCCCGAGGTAGGATTTGACACAGGTTTGGGCTGTCTCCGTTAGCTTGGCAGCAATCCTGAGTTTTTAAAGCAGAACAAAGTTAATAAATTCTCCAGCTGTTCAAAACCAGAAGTTACTCACGTGGGTTCGCTTTCAAGACGGAATATTCTTCTTCTGAAGTATCCGTGGCTGGAGATAGTAACGGTTCTTTATATAAGCACACGTTGGGTGTTTGACTTTGTTTTTACCACCATCCTTTGGGGTGCAGAAGTTAGATACAGAAACAGTAGCTTAAAAACCTGTGGGCTTTTGGTCTGGAAAGCTGTGGCAGCAAATATGCCCTGCGCCAGGTGAAGGGAAAGCGAGAGGTGGTATTTGCCAGCATCATTGTTATTCATCAACCAATATTCCAATATTTTGTTTGTTATTTATCTCAGGGTTTTTCATGCCCCTCTCGTTTTGTTGTGCCGTGTAGCAGCACAGCTGTCCTGTGGAAAAGATGGGAGAAACGTGAAATACTTTATCTAACGCTATTTGGTTAATTTGTTTTTAGCCAGAGCCACCACCAACGAACAAGTGGCAGCTGGATAACTGGTTGAACAAAGTTAACTCGCATAAAGTGTCACCAGCTTCTTCCGTGGACAGCAATATCCCATCCTCCCAAGGCTACAAGAAAGAGGGACGGGAGCAGGGGGCAGGGAGCGGGTACGCTGATCAGAGCGGATCCAAGGACTCGCTTTCTTCTACGCCGGGGCGAGATTCCAAACCCACCCAAAAGGGCTCGGAGAGCAGTCGAGGGAGGCAGAAATCGCCTGCCCAGAGTGACAGCTCAACACAGAGGAGGACTGTAGGTAAAAAGCAGCCCAAGAAAGCAGAAAAGACATCTGTTGAAGAGCCTAGAGGAGGTCTTAAAATCGAGAGTGAAACCCCAGTAGACATGGCAACAAATATACCTTCCAACAGGCATAAGGCAGCCACGAAAGGCTCCAGGAAACCCAATATAAAGAAAGAGCCCAAATCTTCCCCTCGGCCTACAACAGAGAAAAAGAAATACAAGGCTTCGAGCAAATCTGCCCAGAAATCCAGGGAATTCATAGAAACAGATACCTCATCCTCTGATTCAGATGAAAACGAGAGCCTGCCTCCTTCATCGCAAACACCCAAATACTCTGAGAGCAATAGGACTCCTGTTAAATCTTCCATGGAGGAGGATGACAGCTTTTTTCGGCAACGAATGTTCTCTCCTATGGAAGAGAAAGAGCTTCTTTCACCACTCAGTGACCCTGATGAAAGGTACCCACTTATTGTGAAGATTGACCTGAGCCTCTTATCACGAATACCAGGGAAGCCTTACAAGGATGCTGACGCACCCAAAGCGGAGAAGAAAAATGTGCCAGAGAAGCACACGAGAGAATCCCAGAAGCAGCCATCTGACAAAAGTTCTACAAAAGGCAAAAGGAAACACAAGCAGGTGATAATTTTGTAGATTTTCCTGTTATCTCAGGCCCTTGGTGGTGGATGGCTGCTGGTGTCTTCCCAGCAGCCCAGGTCATACCTCAGCATAGTGACTCTGAGCCGATTTTTGGGTGGCTGTTTTGGGTAGAACACGTTGATTGTCCCAGTGCTGTTAGAGACTACTGGGATTTTCTTTTGCAGAGGGGAAGGGAGAAGGTAGTGCCCGTGGCAGCGTTACTGCTGCAGATACAGCTTGTGGAGGCAGCACCGCTTGGGACCACTGGGCACTAAGCATCCTGCCCTCTCCTGCCTCCACCCCGCTGGCCCTGGACAAAAATATAATTAATTGCAGTTTTCAGCTGGATCGGCTCCCTGAACCAGGGAATTACTCAGTTTTGTATTGCCAGGACAAGGGATGGGACGGAAATGGGCCTGGCAGCAGCAGCAGAAGCCGTAATCCAGGGGTGCTGCTTTACTGGGAGCAGAGATCTCTCTCCATAATCATAGTTAATGATCTTCTACACAAAAAATGTTTTACCTCTTCGACTGTAAATAAAAACCAGGAGTGCCTGGGGGCAGTAAACTGGACAGGAATCAGTGAGGGAGCTGAATAGAAACAATACGCACGGGGAGGGGGGTGGTAAGAAGTAGCTGGTGCTGTAATTATAAACTGCTTTAGAAAACCTCAGAACGCAGATGCTCTGCGTAAAGAGCAAACCTGTGACTCCAAGATCCTGGGAGTTTCTATAAATTCCTGCTTTCCATGAAGTTTGGACTGTGAAGCCCTGGTTCAGGGATTCAAAAATTGCCGTGCTGCTCTGGGTTTCCTTCAGAAAACTCCATTTTAACAGAGATCTGGCACTGAGTGTAAGACTTCGTTGCCGTGTGGGCTCAAGGGATTATAGGATGTCGTCCAGAGAGTCGTTTGCCTCTCCAGAGGAGATAGATCATTTCAGTTAAACCAGTTTTATTACTGAGCAGCCTAAGTAAGCACCCTCACTTTCTGAAGTCAATGTCACCTGGGCTCGCTGTGTGACTGCGGACAGGGGCTTCTCCTCTGCTGTTGCTCTTAACTCAGATTCCTGTTTTCTCTGGAGAAGGAAATTAAGTGAGAAGGTATGAGCTCATTTTGGTAAAATCAGAATAACTGTGACCAGTACGGTGACTAATTAGTTTCTGCAAATGTTACCAAATAATCCCTGACATTCAGGGGTGCCTGCTCACAGGTGCCAGTGGCTCTGAACACACAGACTTTCATTTATTTGGCCAGTTACACCTTTCTGTCCACATTTGGAGTTAGAGCATTAAAGATCTGTGCTCTTACATCTAAAACAGAGGGCACTGGTGAGACAACAAGCTAGACTTTGGCTTTATCCCAGCAAATAGTCTGGTTGTTAATTGGTTTGGATCCTCGCATTACCCTGGTGCTTACTGGTATGTACTGGGGAAGATGGGAGATGTTTGAGGCAATGAAAGAAAAACTCACCCTTTCCCCCACCCCCCGAGTTTAGGTTTGGGAGTGCTCTGTACACAACTGTCACTGCTCGATTGCTACACGTGTTTTACTCCTGTGCTTCCCTGATCCAAAGGTTCGGGGCTGCCCCGTCCAGGTGACAAAACCGGAACCTTTTGGGTTGGAATTTGGGTTGCGTTACCGGATGGCTGCTTCTGCGAGGGCCTGTTTTCCCTTTTATTCACTGTGCTGGTGCTTCCAGCACGTGCTGCGGGAGGCTTGGACGCTTCCCTTCAAGACCCTTTGGCTTTGGGATTAAAATTATATTAAAATCTCTGAGTTTACTTTAAAGACCTACAAGACTTTGACCTTTTCCTGATATTCACGGGACTCCACAACGTAAAATCTGTCTCGGGGTCTTTTATTGACGCCTTTGGCAGATTTTTCTGGTATTTCATGATGATGAGATGTTTGTGCTAAAGCACATTTGACAATTTAATGAATTGAATTGGACAATTTAACTGCTCCTTCTTTGATGCAGGTTGGTAAATTTAAAAGCCAGGCTTTGTTTTTCGTTATGGTCCAGTATCAGGGTCCAGTCAAATATTTGGACAAGGTGACGTGGCGTGTTTGTGGGGCCTGTTCGTAGCTTCCTCTGCAAAACGCCTGCTAAAATTAACTCTCTTAACGTGAAGCGTTGCCATTCGGTGAAGCTGTGTAAATGTGGACGTTTGCCTGGATGTATTTCTTGTTTGCTTTATCCAGAATGAGGATGAAAACAGAGCCAGTGAAAGCAAGAAAACGAAACTGGAAGAAAAAGCTCCGTCAGGACACAAGACTTCCAGCAGTAGGGAGTGAGTATCTGGGCTGCGTTTCCAACGTTGAAGGGGCTCAGGGCGATCAAGGAGAAGAAGGGTGCCCATCTTTCCCTCTTTTCTCCCCCTGCAGTGTTCCCTCGTTATTAATCAGTGGGTAAAATCCAGTTTCCTTGCTGCTTACCTTCAGACAGGCTATTTTTTTTCTGCTAGTAGGTGGGGGAAATTAATCTCCATAAGCAAAAGCGGTAGCCAAGGATAGCTGGTTTACGTAAGAGGAGTCAGGTAACCCCTTGTGCAGGGTTGGTGTGTAACGATTCTGTGATTATGGAACATAATTATGGGCTGTGTGCAGCCTGCAGTTTCTCTAGTGTGCAGGGAGGGTTTGGTTTGTTTCAGAAATCAGCTCTACATCTAGTTTCTTGGTTGTGCAAAATCAGTGCTTTTGCATTTAACCCAGGATGGTGTTTCTCCAGTTCCTGAGTTTGTAGAACTGAGAGTTAATTACTTCCTTGGCATTGCCCTTCGGGAAGCCCCTGGCCTGGAGATTTGGATGCAGGGATTTAGCCTCGCAGTTGCTCCGTAGATTAGCTGAAGAAAACTGGGAGTGCCACAAAAGCAAGGGAACACAGAAGGAGCAAAGCAGGAACGTCGCTTACTGCTCTTCCACTTGTATGCTATTGCTGTAGCTTTCCATGCTTTTTGTTAGAGCTGCTCAGCTTTTATTTGATTTATTCCTCGGTCAGTGTTAATCCACAGGAAAGAGTAAGGTTTTGGTTTTTTTCCACTGCCTTTTAAAACTGCTGTTACAGAACTGGTATAATTGTGTCATGGAAAATACTTCTGTGTAGTGAGTAATGGCCAAATTGCAACGATGTGAGGAGCTGCAGCACGTCAGACCTGAGAAATCATTCTGAATTAAACTCTCTTACTGTTTGTTAGGAAACAGACTTAGACCGAGCGGCTGCGTTTCTAGCTTGATTATGCTTCTTCACCTATAATTTCTGATCTCTGCCTGGCTGCCAGTGCAGCTCTCTGAAGGCCACTTAATTAAATACCGAAACAAATGATTTTATAAAAAGAATGTGTAGGAATCATTACTGTGGGAAGCCAAGAGCAGTCAAGAGTAGCCCCAGCAGCCGAGGTGCTGCTGAAAGGCTGCATGGAGAAGGCTTCCCCCGGTTTCCTGGGTTCCAGAGAACATTTATCAGGAGCATCTTTTCTCTGCGCCATCGGGCCGAGCAGCCTGCAGCAGACAGGCTGGCGCTGACAGCGACCCGAATTTCTCACCTTGTGAGCGTTCGGGGTGTTTTTTTAGGAACTGTTGTAGGGATGTGGTTTTATGGTTAGAACTTGTCTGCTGTGTTTTTAGGTCAGAACAAATAAAATGGTGAAAACGAGTTCAATCTGGCTTCGTAGGAACCCAGTCGCCAAGAGGATTGTTCTCTTTCTTGTCCTTCGTATCTGGTTTGCTAGGTTTAGCATCAACAATCTTGGTTGAGTTTTAAAAACAGAAAGATGGTTTTCTTTCTTTATTTTTAAGTGTTTTTTGGTTCGGGGTTTTTTTTTTGTTGTTGTTTTTTGGTGTTTTTTTTTGTTGTTGATTGGTTTGGTTTTGGTTTTTTTAAAGGGAGAAAAAAAAAATAAATAGCCCAAAGCTCAATTTGTTCATTTTCTCCAGGTCTTCAAAGCCAAGTGCTGTTAAAGAGAAGGATTTGCTGCCGTCTCCTGCCGCGCCGGTCCTACAGAAAGATTCCAAGCAAGAACACGGGTCGCGGAAGAGGACGGTCAGTCAGTCGTCGTCCCTAAAGTCCAGCAGCAACCTCAGCAAGGAGAGCGGCAGCAAAAGCAGCTCATCTTCAAAACAGAAGAAGACCGAGGGGAAGGGTTCTGGCAGCGCCAAAGAACCCAAGGTAAAGGCTTTATCCCGGAGCCACCTCCGGCCTCTTCCTTTGCCTCGCGTTTTGACGGGCTCAGTGTGATCTGAGCGGTAATTTGCAGTTCAGGTTAAAAGGTAATTAGTTTCAGATAAGCGTTGTTTCGTGCTGTGGTGCTTAAATGCCTTGGAAGTCTGTAAATTAGAAAATAATTTGGGAGAGGTTGTGGAGTACTGATGCTTATTCCTACCAAGTTCTTCTGTTAATTAGCAAAATGCGTTTAGTCATCTGATTACAGATGCTGCTTCTTTCTATTTTAATTTGATAATAGGAAATATCACTAGAAAGCAGTTTCCACAGCAGTAAACGGAACAGTGAGGTTGCTCTTGTCTCATTGGAGCAGATCCAGATCTTGCCCTGATTTTTTTAAGGAGAGCGTTTGCTTGGTCCCTGCCCAGCACTAGGATGCAGCGCTGTAAATTTTGGTTTGTGACATTGTGGGACCCCAGAAAGATTATATTAAGTCCAGCTTGGGAATGTACAGCACTTTCTGTAGCTGGAGTGGAGAAAACGGTCATAAAGGCAGTGCAGAAAATGCTTTTAATGTGATTTAGGTCAGGAAGATGTTTAGATCACAGAATCATAGAATGGTTGGAGTTGGAAGGGACCTTAAAGATGGTAGAACTTAAAAACATTACAGGCAGATGACACTCCTAGGTCACTAAATTGAAATATGCTTTTTCATTGGTATTTAAGTGTGTGTTACTGGACAGAAATCAGCCTGTGAGGGCACCTGAGCGTGTGCTGCTACCTGTGATGAGCAGTTGCTGTCGTGTGGTCGGTTGTGGAGCCTGTCCCAGTCTCTGCCTGTGCTACAGGCACAGGGAATTCCGTCCCGTGGGCTGTGGAGGCTCCTGGGGTTGAATTTCCAGTCCCTGAAAAGCTTTGGAACAAAGTCTAAAGGCATTCAGGGAGGATCATTGATTTGGGGAGGAGTAAAGCAGCCAATAGACATTGGCAACAGCAGAAACTACCTTAGTCATCGAGGTGGGGTTGGTGAATCTCCGCACCGGGAGCCGTAGCTCCACACGCCAGTACCCTGGGATTTATACTGCAGATGCGCTGAGTCAGGCCTTTCTTAGAGCAGTATATTCTCTTCCCGTGTGTCCCTGCAGGGTTTGTCATTGTGCCTGCGTGACAGTGCTAGATAGTTCATTGCTCTGCCAGTCTGGTGCCTTGTGACTCCCAGATCCTCCTGATTAGAGATGATCTGATAAATGTAGTTATGAAATACACCTAGACAGATGGCCTTTGGTCATGGTGAGTCCAGACAGCAGAAAACACATGAAGCTGGGGGGTTGTTTTATACTAAAAATTGATTAACTTGCTATTCACGGCGTGTTTCTAGTGTCTGGTCTTTACCCTGAAGTGTCATGTAGAGCCATGTGTAATTTAGGGGAGCAGGGACAGTGTGTTGTGAAGACAGGTAACTCTTCTCCTTGAAGATGGTGCTTGTCGTTCCAAAATACAAAATATCTTTTGTTTGTTTGATTTTTTTAATAAGGCAAGGACTTTGAGCAGAGTGTATTGTTGCGAGAAAGGAGAAATTGTAAAAATACTCATCCCCTTTACTTTAGAGTGGAAAAACAGGACTTGGAAACATTGATGTGGGAGATCAGGGAGGGATTTCCTGGACGTGGGTGCGCAGGGAGCCTGGGCTGCCTCCCTCCTCGGAAGGGCATCTCCTGGTGTGTCAGGGCCAGGAGCCGCCTGTCGCTGCTGTGTCTTCTCTGTGCCAGCCTGAGGTGTTGTGCGGCGAACGGCAGCTACAGCAGCCGCAAAACTGACCTTATTGTCTGTCATCCCATGAAGTCATGGGAGAAGCTCATATGATGAGTGCTTTTCTTGAAGGCAGAGAAGATTTAACTGTTCTTTCAATGTATTATTTGGCAACGATTTTCCTTTCAGGAAAAGATTCTGAACAATTCATCAAACTGCCCTCCTGCCTCTGCTCCCTCTACGGAAAGTTCAAAGTCAAGAAGAGCCAAACTTGTTTTTGACGACAGGTAAGAACAGCGAGAGGTGCCTTTCCCTTCGCGGGGCCGTGAATCTCTGTGCAGCCCCCTCCCCGGGCAGGAAAGGTCATTTTGGTTCAGAAAAGCTGTGAAGGAGAAGCCTCGGGCTCTGGAGAGCTGCGCCTTGTTCCTGCGGGGATGTCCTGTGCTCGGCAGACAGCGTGGTCTGCCCTGTACCTTCCTGCCGAGCGTAAGAGGCCCAGCAATGAGCTTAAATGCCTCAGAATTATTCTGGTTTTAATTGCTGATTTAATTGCACTGACCAGGACGCTGCCGCCGCCGCCTCTGCCTGTTCTCACCAGAGCCTGTGTCCTCTAGAGGCAGGAGTTGTGGTTGGGGATAGTAGAGAGGAGCCTTTGTTTTTTTAAAATCCCAGATCCACAAGAGCAGGATTTAATCCTGTGGGGTCAAAGAAAAGTGTCTTGAAAAGAGAAGGGAACAAGTATTTTTACCGTCTTGTGGGGGCTTTAGGTTTCTCTTGTACCAGCTGAAATCTCGGCACGGGGCGTGCTCTTAAAGCATTCCTCTCTGTTGTTCTTTAAATTCACTTTAGGGATAAAATGATGTTTATACTAAATGTAAAAGTAACTTCCTAGTTAAGAATCCTTTGGAAGTGGGTGAGCTGGCGCTGGCTGGGCGGTGCTTTGCTCCCCGCAGTGATCTCTTCAGGGGAAAAGAAAAAAAAAAAGAAGAAGAAGTGGAGTGAATTAGATGCTTAGAGCACCCTGCCAGCAGCAGGGAGGGGGGTTGTAATTGTTCTGAGCCAAAACAGGATGAAGAAACTGAGATAAAATCAAACTTCCAAAAAAAAAAAATTAAATCTGAAGTGTATTGGCATATAGGGAGACAGAAGGAGAGCGATGAGAGCGCTCGGCAGGGGCCAGGCGTTGTGCTTGGAAAGGGGACGTGTGATAACCGTGGGGTTACGGCCGAGGGCGTGTAGGGTTTTGTGAGCCTAGAACAGATTCTCACCTATTTAAGCTTTTTAATATTAACTCTGGCTTTCTAATGGTATCCATTTCCTGCAAGTGGACCGTTAAAAATGTTGATTGCAAATATCTTTAATACAAATGAATTAGGTAAGATAGGGTGGCTGGGGGGGATTGATTTCAAACTTTAATCAACTGACAGGTAAGATGTTAATATGTAGTGTCTAATTGCACTTTTGCGATTACCTTCTGCTCATGTAGTCATGAAACTCATTTAGCATTGATTGTCTTGAGTGGCTAAGCAAAAGCAATTAACACCTGAAGGCATCTTGATTGATTTATTGTTATTATCATAATTTTAAAATATTTCACACCCTTGGTAAGGCCGGTCCTGGAGGTGCTGGTGTCCTCAAATTTTGTGGGTTTTGTCGCTTCCCCTGCTGTTGGTCGAATGTTTGATTTGCTTGACTATCAAACACAATAAATGGAAGCAAGTGGGGGATCTGGTGTTGGGGAGAACTTTGCAGAGCGGGGCCGGTGGTTGGACTCGCTGATCCCGAGGGTCTTTTCCAACCTGAATGAATCTCTGACTCTCTGAAGTCATTTTTACTTACCAACTTGCTTGAAACACTGTTTAGAATTACCTGGAGCCAGACAATTAACTTTTAGTTATTTTTAGCAATTTGGTCACACTGTAACTGTAATCATGTCAGTTAATTTTAACAGTTTTGTCATGGTAAAAGCTGTAGCACGGGAGCTCTTGTAACCCAAGGTAGAAAAAAACCCATGAAATTTGACAACATGAAGAAACTTCAAGGAAATAAAAGGGACTGCAGCGTGGCTGGGGCCGAGTCCATGAGTTTGTGTCTCTGTTGCAGGACTTACTCAGCTGATCATTATTTACAAGAAGCAAAGAAGTTAAAACATAACGCAGACGCGTTGGTAAGTAAATCTGCAGCACTTGCCCAACGTTTGCCTGTTGTACTGGCCTTCCTCTGCCGCTCTTGCCCTTTTGATGCCCTTTTGTACGGGGCCTTTCTCGTTCTTCCTCTCTGGTTTTTGTCCTTAACACGATTTCTGGGCTCTCCCCAGTCTGACAGGTTTGAGAAGGCCGTGTACTACCTGGATGCTGTGGTGTCCTTCATCGAGTGCGGGAATGCATTGGAGAAAAACGCTCAGGAATCCAAGTCCCCGTTCCCTATGTATTCAGAAACTGTGGAATTAATCAAGTAAGCATTACGGAGCACGCACAGAGGTCGGGCGGGTGGGGAAGAGGCCTAGAAAGCAGAGCTTTTAGATTTACCGAAGTTTAGCTGCCAACTTTTGAAGTCTCTTGTCACTCTCTAATCAAACTGGATCACTTTCCAGTTTGTTCCAGTTGCTGAGGCTTAAAGTGATGTTGTGGAGGTTGAGGTCCTTTCTGCTGCAGCTTTTGCCATCTCTCTGCAATGAGTAATGCACAAGAAACAAAATTATTCCAATTCCTACTTAGTCACGATTAATCCACTTACTACTCGACCCTGGTTTAGGGTCTGAGAGAAGCTCCTGAGATGGTGAAGAGAGTTGAAGGCAGACATTCCGAAGAATGGCGGTGTTTTGTGATTGATAGATGGGACTGTAATCTTCGGTTTGGTGTTTACCTGCTGCCTTTGTTCACAGATACACTATGAAACTGAAGAATTACTTGGCACCGGACGCTACGGCTGCAGATAAAAGGCTGGCAGTGCTTTGGTACGTGTGCTTGGACCTTCGTGTGAGGCGCTGATTCATTTCAGATGTTTTATCTGCACAAACTGCTGTGTTACCCTGAGTCATCAGGTGCTTCTGAAGCCAGTCTGTTAGTGTTCGCTTGGCTGCGTGTAAAGATGAAAGCTGTGGGTTCCATCGCTGTAAATGGGGGCAGAGGGGAGGTTGACAAGGGCCAGGGCTTTGCAATATGAAGGAAATGACTAGATTTGTGAGGAGTAGCCGCAGAAAGGATGGGGGGACCTTCCCAAGTGCTCACCCAGGGACCAGCCCAGATCTGCACTGCCTGGGCAGGGTGGTCACCAGCCTCCTGGATCAATGGGACGGCGTTAAGGACCAGAACCAGCAGGTGTCAGGTGGAAAAGAAGGGGGATGGACTCAGAACGTCCTGACAGGAGCAAAACATCAGTGCAACCCTGTGTGGGAAGCGCCTCGGCGGCGGCTCCTAGGCTGGGAACTGGCTGTGTCAGCGAGATTATTGAAAATTAGAGTTTCAGCTTAAGGAGCACGAAGCTCTGCTTCTGTTTCCTTGAGAATGTAAAGGTGCTTACAGACTTTTTCGTAGACCTACAACTTGGGAGTTGGCAGGGAAAGCTTTGAAAGCAGAGCCAGGAGATTTTTGAACTTGGCTCAGTTGTGATTAACCTGACTTTAACTGTCAACGTTTTGTTATTCTCTCTTTGGTCAGTCTTCGGTGTCAATCTCTACTATACCTAAGGCTTTTCAAACTGAAAAAGGAAAGTGCATTGAAATATTCTAAAACTCTGACTGAACATCTGAAGGTAATTGCAGTATTATCTTGGAATATTAGAATCTAATCAAATTAAAGCTCTGTATGGCTTTAAATTCCTGAAGGCACTTTTCAGACTGCTACATGGGAACTTGGAATAAACCCTATTTACAACTGGACCTTGAAAGTATAAAGCTGGGAGGAGAGAGCGTGGCTGTCATAACCGTACTGGTCCCAGCACCGTAGCTCTCTATTAATAACCTGATTTAGCTTTGTTGTCTTGAATAAACTCAGTAGGTTTCAAGGAGGATTTAAGTTGGCCTTTTTGACTTTCGGTTATTTGCAGCGGGGTGTTTGATTTTGATTTTTATTTTTTTTTTTAATTTTATTTTATTTTTTCGTTTTTTAATTTATTCCCCCCACATGAATTTAACTCAGTTCCTCTGCAGCCGATCTAAGGGCTGTCAGGGAAAGGAGAGCGAGAGACGCACCCTTGGAGTGAATGTGTTTGAACCAAGATGTTGCAGATGAGAAACTTTTGTGCTGTTACTTGGTCCTTAGCCTCGACTGAGATTTTTCATGGGAAGAGTTGGGGAGAGGTGACTGATGTCTCTGGGTTTCTCTGAAACTTCCAGCTACTGATACAGAGAGGAAACAGTCCTTAAAATGCTCTCCTCGGGGCAGTGGGGTCTCATCATCTCAATGGGATCTAACGCTTAGAGCTGAGCACTGCTCCAATCCTATAGAGATATATATTTAGTGGCCTTTGTGTTGCTGAAATAATCCCTTAACTTGTGTCTTAGTCAAAAAGGACGTTTTCCCAAATTTGAATTTACTGTGGTATTATTCAGAACGTTGATGGTTGCTTAAAGGAAAAACTACAAAAATTAATTTGGTCAAAAATAAGCAATTAAATAAACGGATAAAACATAACTAGTTAAAGTATACGCATAAATCAGGTGACACATTTCTTTTTCTCCCAAACAGAATTCCTATAATAATTCTCAAGCACCGTCACCTGGTATGGGAAGGTAAGTGGTACAGGCTGTTACCTGGATTTCTCACTTAGAACTAGTTTTCTACCTAAATTTGTGTACCCAGATTTGCATTTACAATGTAACACTTTTCTCTGGGAAGCAGCAAGCCCGTCGGGATGCCGTCTCCAGTCTCTCCAAAGCTGTCTCCGGGGAATTCAGGAAATTACTCTTCTGGGGCAGCCAACCCTTCAGGGAGCGGGTCTTCGGTGACGATCCCCCAGCGGATCCATCAGATGGCGGCCAGCTATGTCCAAGTTACATCCAACTTCCTCTACGCCACTGAAATTTGGGACCAAGCCGAACAGCTGTCTAAAGAACAAAAAGGTAAGGGCTGGCGCGGGCGGCCGGTACCCGCAGACATACCGGGGTGCGCTGAAACGCTCACGGGCTCCGGGGTTTGGAGTGGCAGTTGCCGGGGCATGGGATGCTCAAACTGGGCCTCTGCCTTCGATTACAGCGATCCCCCAGCTGGTCGTCTCGGTTTTCAAGGTGGTGTTGGAAATGTCATGTTTCCTACCAGCTATGCCTTTGAAAAAACTAAGAATCTTTGTTGCTCTTGCTGTAAAATGTCAGACGTAGGAAGAGGAACTCGGTCCCTTTCCATTTCTGCGATTTTTAAGTGAAATGTAGGTTGGAAGGGGAAGCCCAAGAAGTTTTACAATAGTTTAACCATACTCCAGTGATTCTTACCAACCTGTCTTCTGGCAAAGGCCAGGTTGGACGAGGCTTGGAGCCACCTGGTGTGGTGGGAGGTGTCCCTGCCCAGAGCAGGGGGTGGCACTGGGGAGGGCTTTAAGGTCCCTTCCCACCCAAACTGTCCTGTGATTCTGAAGACATTGATTAGAAAGGACCTTTTTCCTTGATTTTTATCCTTCCCTCAGCCGTCTGTCTTTTCTCAATCTAAGAGATTCGTGCTGAAAGAGTGGGGAGTTTGGGTGTGATATTTCCCATCTATAACCAGGCGTGCGGAGTTTAACTTGTCTTTCTGTTGTTTTAGAGTTCTTTGCTGAACTGGATAAAGTTATGGGCCCTCTGATTTTTAATTCGAGCATCATGACAGACCTAGTGCGTTACACCCGGCAGGGATTGCACTGGTTGCGCCTGGACGCCAAGTGATATTTTGAACTGAAGGAACGGAAAAACAAAACAAAACAAAACAAAAACAAAGCCGAACACGTTTTTTCTCGCTGCCTCTGATTTATCTCCACAACACTGTGTCATGTCGATAAGGAAGACTGCCATAACACATTGCTTAGGTGACACTAAGAGCAAGGATTTGCTTCCCCGCGTCTCCCATCCTCAGTTGTGTTTTGTGTTTTAACCCCAAATCATCTGGTGAATGGACTTCTTCAGTATTCCCGTTTTAAGTTATTTAAATATATTAAAATTTGCTACATGTAAAGGTGTAGTCTTGCTGATCTATCCTGGATAGATCATTGGAATTCCAGTCATGATACATAAACAGTCAGCTGAAATCCTATTTATTTTAATTTTTTTTTTTTTTTAAATTTTAATTTTGGAAAGCCCAGTTTGGGGCAGGTTTTAGCTATTTCTTCCCTAAATTTACCCTTTCGAGTACTTAGCAGAAATTAAACCTAGACACTTTATTTAAGTACTTTGTGAGCTTTGTTACTCTGTAATGTCTTGTGGTGGTAGAGCCTGTAAAAGGAGCTAGGGTCGGTAGGTTCTAACCTGTAGGGACACCGTTCTTTTCATGCCTAATGCCTACGAGTCGACTAATAAATGACAACTACAGATTTATTATTGCAGAATTTGTACTAAATAGAAAAATTCCAGATATTCTTCTACGTATTAAGATACTTCCTTTAAATGAATTATAAAGAAATTTTTATGGAAAAGTATTTAGCTGGATCTGACTTGGATTGTTTTCAAGGCAGTTTCAAACCGTGGATTAACACTAGAACGATCACAAAACATTACAGTCATTTGCATTTAATGTGAGGTGGCAGTAGCGGTGGGAGGACGACCGCCGGCGGGGTGGGTGCCATGCGTTACAGGAGAGGTTTCCGAAACGGACAATCTTGTGCTTTTTTTATTTTCTCCTTTCCCTCCCCCCCCC
>VZRU01019664.1:57666-116311 GCA_013398155.1 Pedionomus torquatus | reverse complement strand
GGCGGCGGCCTCTTCCCCTCAGGTTGTCCCTCAGCGCCGCCGCCGCCTGGCGAAGGTGTGAAAACACCGTTTTAATACTCCGATTATAATAATTTCACCGCCTTAATAATAACACTTCCCCCGAGCAGAGTGTGTGCATCTGTGTGTCTTTTTCAAAAGGCGACTCAGCGCCTCTTAATTACCAAAGCTTCTCCTCAGCGTCATTAATGGAGAGGCCGCGGGTGCATACGGCTAATGAGGATTCCACCCTGGGGGCTTGTCCAGGGTGAGTTAACGAAGGAGCTGCTAATTGAGGAAAGTAAGTGGTCTTAGCCTTCTTGAGGAGGCACATCCTGGAACACACGAGCCTGTGAGCCTTGGAAAGAAAAAAAATACTACTAATGTACATGTCTTGTAAAGTTTAACCAAGTGGGCAGAAAAGTGAAGATTCAAGGTGTCCTAAGCTGAATTGCCTTCGTTATAATACTAAAAGTCACACCCCTGGGTAAAGAAGACCCTCACCCAGGTGAAGACCGTTCCTGTGAGCGCCCATAGTAGCTATAAGTGGATTGGGAAACCATAGGGAAATTACCAATAAATACAGGTAGGGGGTACTGATATGATAGTCCTGTAAAATGTGTATTAAATACCCTAAACGTGCTTGTTTTGTGGGAAGCCAGCGAGCACCCAGCCTCGTGCAGCCCTGACGTAAACACTCGATAAATGACTCACCCTGGCACGGGAGATGGGCTGTTGTACACTGGGGAACGAAGGGAACGAAGCCAGTTTTTCAGACAGCAGCTTTGTGAGGTTACACCTCACAATCCTCACATTAATACCAGAAAACAAAACTGTTGTCATAGAAGAGGGCAGCCCTTTGTAGCGATGACAGTTTCCTACCTCAGCAAGAGGTTTTGAATATCAGAATTTATCTAAAGAGTAGGTCTCTCTGGAGACTAAAAATGTTGTAGCCACATAAATCCACCCGGGAGAACATGGTTTCAGTCTTTAATCCATTCTCGAGGTTGTATGTTTCTGAAGCTGCACGCAACAATGCAGTTTCTTCAGTTCAATTTCAGCCCTTTGCCATTTGTGCCAAAGAAACAATTAACTTTATTTTCCTCCTGGGCGGCTCACTGAGGCTGAATTCCCACTGTTGGGAGAGGGATTAGTGGGAGCGGCACCGCGTTGGGCAATTTGGTTTAAACCAAACAAACATCGCACCGACAGTGGCCCGGGCTTGTTTTTTGTTTGATATCTAGGTATTTACCTTGAGCTGTCGGTATTTATGTCAAACGACCTTCCAATCAGAGCCAGAGCCAGCACTATTTTTAGTTCAACAGCTCTGGGAACGCAATCTTCGGTTAGAAACGTGGTTTTGATAGAAGTTAGGTGACTGTTAACCAGATGGTGTTGCTCTGGGGCCGGTGTCACCCCAGCAGTGCTGAGGTAAACCGCTGTCACACCAGGTCACAGGGTCCCCTCGGGTTCAGCCCTCCCCCTGCCAGGCCCAGCCCCATGGGTCAGGATGTGGTTAAATGGCTTAGCATGGAAAATTCAGGCATTTACATATCAGTGCATCAGTGAGTCATCATTCTGAGGGCTATTCCTAACAAGTTTTGCATATGCAGTGCTGAGCCACATCCTTTCCTTTCAAAAAACAAACAAATTAAATCCCTACCAAAGCCATTTTATGTGTGTGCGTGAGCCCCACCTAAAGCCTTCTCAGCTTGGGTCCCCAGCATGAAACTAGCATTTTTGACCCCAAAAAATCCCAACAAAACCCCAACCAACTGGAAAAGTCCAGGAGAAAAAAAATAATCACTCGTATTAAAAACGTGGTTTGAAAGCGTATAGATTTAAGGCACTGATACCTGCAGTCTTCTTGGGAGAGGAATGTGGCCTCACATTTTCTGACTAAACCAATTTAACAGCATTTAAACTAGTTTAAAAGGCTTCTAAAAACTTTTTTTCTTCTCTTTTTTTTTTTTTTTTAAGCTGAAAACATTGAGCATCTCTTCACAATTCCAGCAGCGGCGGTGCAGTTCCACATGGAGGATCCTGTGCTACGTGAACAGCGTGGGATTTGTTCATGGACTGAAAACCAGCAGGGCTTGATCAACAGCTCCCCAGTAAGCTGCTGCTGGGTCTTACTCAAATACTTCAGTTACTTAAATTCTTTTACAAATTGCGACACGGCTGTCCTTGAGTCCTGCCCACCCGTGGTTGAGAAAGCACAAAAGTGCGACAGAAGAACATCAAGGAACAACCTGGTAACTTTTTACAGAACCGTTAAGTTTTCTTCTTCCTTGGGGGAACTGGAAAGGCAGCAGGGAAAAAGTAAGAGAAACTGAGAAAGTGTGACATTAAAGACTTTCCTGTGTTCCTGGAGACGGCACACAAAAGATGTCTTTACGCAGGCGCTGAATGTGAGTGGTACGCATGAGAGCCATTTATTTCTCTTTTTTCTTTTTTTTTTTCAAATCTGTAACAAAACAGCTTAAAAGAGACATCTGATAGTTGAAACCTTTTCCATATTTTTAAATGCAAAATTACTCCAATAAAAAGATACTATTTACATTTCATTTCACATTCTAGAAAGGCTGAGTGGCTACAAAAATAAGTGCTAAGATGCAAACCCCTTCTAACTCCACGCTCAGTCCCAACTGATTCTATAGCGCTCCTGGAATGACATAAATACCCTTCAGCTGGTTACAGCTGCCGACAAAGTCCAGAATGCAAAAAGACCCAAACCCAGAGTAAAACCAATGAGGTTTCACCCTCACCCACTACCGACAGGTGCACTTGGTAGCTATCATGTCCTCGTACTCTTTGTAGACGATGGAGCCGTCGGGCTCGATGGTGAGGACGCTGAGCGGGCTGTACTCGGCAGGAACGCAGGAGGGCTTTGGGACGGAGGAGTCCAGTTTCTCGTAGATGATGTTCTGTACCATGGTATGGACGGGGGAGCCGTAGCGGTGCCCCACCACCCTCGGGCAGTCGCCTTTGCAGTACTGAGGGCTGTACCGGTGGGGGGCTATGATCCATCTGTCCCACTTCAGCTGGCTAAAACTCAGACGGAAGTTGTGAAGCTCACACTCGTTTTGGGGGAAGAGAAATTGTTTTAAGTATTCGCTTAGATTACGGGGTGGAGTTGCTGGTGCTTCTTTCAGATTCCCATCTCTTCGGCGTCGAGAGGCCCTTTTACCCTGTGAGTTCTCTTTGTCACCCGTAGGATCAACACGCAGACTGTTCCTTTGCCTGGGCCGCACTGGGTTTTTCCTTCTGTGCCTAAGTGAGTTCCACCGGTGATAAGCCTGCTCGCTGGTATCATTCAGATAAAGGAGGAGAGAAGGGGGAACCAGTGCCACGTTAATGGGATTTTCCAGTTTAGTGTTCTGTTGTGCATCACCCATCAAACAAGTGAAGTTTACAGCCATATGAATATTCCTCCTGTTAGTAGCAATTAGAGGCTGGAGAAAAGAGGTGACGTCAATCTCAACCCACTTGCGTTTTCTAACTTCGAAGTGCAGGCTAAAAGCTACAGAGTGCGAAACACTGGGACATACTTGGCTAGAAAAGTCATGCTCCTTGACAAACAAGTGGCACGTGTATGTAATGGAAGGAGAAACGGGAACCGATGTGTCAAAGGAATAGAGCAAGACAGACTTGAGTAAGTGCTCGAGGGCAGTAACACGATCCAGGTTGAAGAGTAAATCCACCGAGTGAACGTCTCCTGAGGAGGGAAACAAAACCTTGTAGAGTTAATGCACCTTCATTTTCTTCCCTAGACATGAATACTATCACGTAGTGGAAAAGTAGGAAATAGCAGCAGCAGAAACCAGTATAGACGCCCTCCCTTACTTTTACTAGGTGGAATTTCTACTTTGGTCAGAAACAACAGATTTAAAACTTAGGAAACGACAACAAAACCAAGAAACCCCATCATTTTTAGATGTATTTGGATTAATTTAATTGAAAAGCAACAAAAAAAAAAACCAAAACCCAGGAGGAAGTTAGTTGCCTTTAAGTGCTGGTATGGGGAAACAGGAACAGGGCACTCCAAGATTACACAAGCCATGAAAAGAAATAGCTGAAGTTTTAAGGTGAATGCTTTCAGAGCTTTCTAGCATTAACTTGCATTATTCTTCCTACTCATATTTTTTTCCTGTTTAAGTCTCTTGATCAGCAGCTGCATTTTTCTACAGTCACAAATCTGAATAGCCTCAATAATTGGCACAGATAGGGGCTGTTGCTTTAATTATTGCTACCTTTAGCATATATAATCAGGGGATTAATTGTTAGTTGTGAGTATATTTCTAAACCAGTAGATTATAGTATGGCAGGACATTGTAGTCACAAACACTGATTTTTATTTTATCTTTCCATAGTGAATGCTTCTGAACTGAACCTCTATCTCTAAGCGTTGTTACCGTGCTTTGTATGATGTAGATAAAGCCATACATGGTAAACCTATGATATTTCTATTTAAGGTTGTCTGTCTTTCTAAGTGAAAAAAACTCAAGCCAGGAGAGCTCGGACCACTTGCCAGCAGCCCCCTAAGTGGAATTAAAGGCCAAGGATTTCCAGCTGCTCTTGCTGTGACCGACCCACATGGAAGAAACCCATGAAAGCGTGGTAAGTCACAAAGCGCCCAGCCATCCTAGTTTTTCACTCCCGAGCCTGATTTACCAATAGTCCTGCTCTTCCCAGATATTCACACATTTGGGTTGTGTTTTATCCCCAGCAAACACAGAAAGCAGATTACAGCATTGCCTCATTGCAGTACTGCGTTTTTATGGCCTTCAAAAAACATAGAACCATGAAGGGCAGCAGAAGGGAACACGATGCCCATTAGGCCTAACCATTTTTTCTGCCTCTCTTACATCACTTGTAGAGTTTTCTCTGGCTCATTTTAACAAGATGAGTCAGCCTGAAACATCAAAAGCATCTTGAATATAGTACCACTTGTGTGGCAGTTCCCAAGCCGTGGAGAAGGCTACATCTAGTGCCATTCAAGGAGATGCAGATTATGAAAGACTCCTACTGGTTGAGAGAAGGGACATCAGATTTAAAATAGCAACAATGCTAAAGAAATAAGGTATTTTTATACTACGCTGCAAGCACAGAACACGTGGAAAGCCCCTGTTCAACCTCGGCAACACGTGCCACCCCACACCTACCTTTCATGAGGTCCCTGTGGTGGTGCTTGCATTCAGAACATGGAGTGAAGAGTCGAACAGTGTTATAGAGGTGGCTTTTGTTAGCCTTGGGGATTCCCTCCTTGGTGGCAGACATCTTATACAGCCTTTTCATGTACCGAAGGGCTCTGGAGTGGGGCTGTAGCCTGGGGGCCTCGCTCTCCCAGTTCTGGTGTCCCCGATCAGACAGCACCTTGAGAAGGGGAGGCAGGAGGGCATATCCCCGTCTCACACCTTTTGGCAGCCGCAGCAGTGGATTTAGCTCAATGGCGGTGTCCTCAGGAGCTACCAACAACCCAGGGGTCTTCTCAGAGACCACGTGGCCCCTGGAGTGGGGGGAACACTGGATGCTTGAAGAAAGGCAATGAAGACAGCAATAGAAACAAACACAAATTCTCCAAGTGCTCTCCATGCTCCTTAGGGCTCCAACCAAAAAAAATGCCTCCCCTAAAATAGTCAAGAAAAAAGAGCACCTCGGCCTCATCCCTTATATATGTTGCAGCTGTGCAATGGGAGGGAGGTTTCTTCTGATTAGAAACCAAAGGGAAAGACCTGCAGCTGCCTGCTGACACTACATCCTTGTTTGCATTTAGGCTAGAGCCTTTCCCCTTGAAAAATCCTTATTCTGAGCGTTAACCTCTCGTTTGGTGAATTACAAAACGAGAGCATGTGCCATCCTCCAGAGGGAGCTGGGGAGACAAGTTAGTAATGCTTGGTGTAACTGAATCTGTTTACTCACAGAAATAATAATGCTAAATATTACTGCTATTAGCATGAATAAGCTCATTTTAAAAAAGGAAGACATCGTTTATCATTTTCTCATGTATTTCTCACATTTAATTTCTCTGTAGACAGTGATACCTACTTGAGAGAGAGGGAACTGTGACTGTAGACCCATCGGATCTGTTTTCGTTCCAGCCCACAGCACGGATTTACCTCCAGTCTGAGGTAGGGCACCCCAAAAGTGGAATGCGTTTTCACTCCATATCAGACATCTGTGGAGTATGCTCCACAAAAATCCATATGGAGAAATATTGATTGCATCAGGAATGTTCAGAAACTCGTGTAGCTGAGCATAACTAAAGGGATGGGTTTAATTTTATTTAATTAGGAGAATACAGGGAGAAAGAATGTGTCTTCATATCAGGTGTTTTTCTTAGAGCTATGCTATCAATAATCTAGTGAAATGTCACCCATAGTCTACCTTTCACATCTTAAGGCTTCTGAGTAAGGATTCCTTGTTGGGAGAGTGCTTAATTAACTCACAAAAATGTCAGTCTGGCCTTTTTTGATTTGGAGTGGAAGGTTAGTCCAGATAATCTGTAGTATGAAACTATATAATCTTTTCTGCTAGATTTCTTAAAGCTGGTTTGATTATGATAAGAGGGGGATACTGCCGTTTCTAAGGTCAGCTGTTCTTACACTGTTTTGTACAAGGTGATCTGTACTTTGGTTTGTTTTAAAAATACATCCTCAGTCAGGCATCCTTGCACCAAGCAAGCTGATCCACTCCCTCCTCTGTGGGTTTGAATTAGTCCCACTTTCCATTAGTTTCAAACACCTGTAGCTACAGTTTCTGCTGTTCCATGACAGTTTAAGCTGCCCTTTAACCCTACCCTCTCCCACAAACCAAATGTGCATTCCTGCTCACTCCTTTCCACTGACTTTTGCTGTTATCAGATCTTGTGGTGGGTCCAGACAAGGAGCTGAAATGGTAGGAAAATAATCCAACGAAAGCGAGTATTTGCTTTACCACTGGACAAGTTGAGAACAATTGAGCCTATCTCCAATAATTGTGAGCTCAATGGGGCCTAAGTGGTACTTCTGGATGCTAAAAGCAGAGGAAAGCTGTCTTGTTGGAAATCGAAGTCCAAATAATGTCCAGTGTGAACTGATATATCCCTGGAGAGGCACCTTTGCTGGTTGCAACAAGAAGGAGAAACTGAATGCAGACTGCCTGGGCGTGCATTGGCCAACACTGGGAGCTGCTGTAGCGATGGCTGGAGGCCACCAGCACAACTGCTTCTCATCTCCTGCTCAAGCACAGTGCTCCTCACCATCCTGGGATGCTCCGGAGGAGAAGAAGGTTATATCTTGTTTATTTTCTTTCATCCTGCGGTCTGGCTGGGTTAGATGCTGTGGAGGCTTTCAAAGGATTTTACTGCCAAGTTTTCCTGTTTTTAGTAACTGGTGGGTCTAGACCTGTGGAAATGTTTAATGGCCCAGTTGGTTTGACTGTGGTGTGTTACCTACTCGACCCTTGAGAAATGTGGTGATTTTGAGTACATAAATAGCGCTGTAGGAATGTGGGGATTGTTTTCATTACTGAAGCCTTAGAGTCTTCACATGAATGTATTTATAAATTCAGGCAGTTCCTGAGCAGCTTCTAATAAATTGGATTCCTGTGCTCTGCGGCAGGCTATAATAAAGAGGAAGAAAGCTGGAGTTTATGTTGCTGTTGATTTTTTTCCTCTGAAAGACAGTTCTCCTGCACAGATCACTGACCCAGCCCGATCCCGGTACTCTCTACGTTCAGAACTGAGGCCCAGTGACTTGTGGGGGAGCCAGGAGCTGGGGTGGGGTGGGAAGGGGGGAATGAGGAAGGAAAGAGAGAACCCCATAAGCCACAATTGCTGCCAAAGCCAGTTTATCATCCAAGCTGTGACTATTTACAGCACTTCAGGTTTCTTAACGCTTGGACACATTTGCTGAAAATAATCGCTGCTGATTTTGAGTGAAGCTGCTGGCACAACTACACCTGTAGGAAACTGCAAATACACATGCATGAACACTGAAGATATTAAAGACTTGTTTAGTAAGACACAGTGTGTGAGGAGATTAGTTTCATCGTGTCTCTTTAAAATCCAGACCATTATCAGATTGTTTTGATAGCTTCGTGGTTTATATATCTTAAATATTTGTTTTCTCTATTATTAGTCATTAGATTGTTTCATCAGAAATTATGTTTTCCTTCTTTTTCCTTGGGAAACACTGAGCGAGTGTCTAGTCTGTACCACAAGCTACTAATAATTTTCAAATTCCTATAAAACAGGGGTAGAAAAACGTGAATCTTTGCCCTGTAACTAGATAATGGTGTTTGTTTGCTTCCACGTGGGAGCAAAAGCATTAATCACAGGTATAGCTGTTATGCCCCGATAAACAAAAGTGTTTTCACTTTGGCTCACTGAGCTGACTCAGTGGACTTTGAAATACAAGAAGTATCAGGTGCTCTCTGCAGGGCCCATTAATAATGTTGCAGAAGCTTCGCTAACGGCCCGTGCAGAAGAACAGCTGGGTGAGGTGTCTGCTGTACAGATGTGAGCTCCAGCAATTTCCAACCATTTAAAAAGAAGAAATGTTTCCTGTTACTTGTAATAGCTTCTTCCTGCCATAAACCACGAAGATCAAACAGATTATTTTAAAGGACTGGTGCATTTGTACATGTCGTTGTTTGAGACATTCTTGATTGGGAAAGAATGTAGATATTCAATGATAAACTACGGCGTGCACAATTCTACCTGCTAAGGAAACACCACCTGGAAAAACTGGTGGGTTTCTCCTTGTTGTAATCAGATATTCCTTAAAAAAATAATGAGAGCTCATTCTCTGAAAAGAAACAACAGCTGCAGAAAAGAGCAGAGAGTTCCTGGAGGGGCCCTTCAGCAGAGGGACACCTCCATTTACAGTCTTTCTCTGCTGTGCAGCACCTAACGGGCGTACAGCAAAAATGTAAGAGTTACTATGGTTTTGGTGTGCCTTATTTGCAAACAGCAAAATCTGTGACATTGACTTATTTTGCATAGATCTTTGAAAAGATCTTCCCCATTCTGGGGGAAGTTTTGTGCTCGCTTACCAATACAAGTGCCCATGCAGAGCCTGGATGAGGTGTTATTTTAATGTAGTTAAGTTTTTATGGAAATGAAACTCCTGCAGTTCATAAACAGAACTGTTATTTGTTTGCACGTGCTCTTTCTGTTACAGGGAGGTGATACACACACACCCATAAAATATACCTTTCGGGTCAATTTTCAGGATTCATTTAGTCCTGTCTGAGGCTCTTGGGGTGGGTTTTGCCTTTTCCTCCTTGCCTTTTGGCCTTTTTTCCGTGTGCTGGTGGAACAGTTTTCGCCCGGGCTGTGAGCTGAGCGATGCTGTGACACGCTCAGAGTAAAGCTGCGGAGCAGCCTGGGATGTGATCTGTGTTAAGGAAGAAAGTTGGAGGTAGTGACCTGAAAATATCTGGAAGAAGCTATTTTAAAACCTAGGAAACTGGGGTCTTATATTGGATATTCTTCCTCGTGGTGGTGTGGGAAGCTGAGTTTGCTGAGCTTGTTATTATGACTTTCAGCCTGCCAGGCAAACCTTCGTTTACAAATTAGAGAGCAAAGAAGAGCCTGAAGGATAAAAGTTGTGGGGGAAAGAAAAGAAGAACCTGCTGCTGTTGCCTCAGCGTACAGGACAGGTATGTCGCTGTGTACTCGATGTGATTTCAGGTTTTTATTTGGTTTGTTTCTTTACAGAAATGTTTTTATTGTTCCTAAATAAAATGTCAGTTCTGGCCATCCTTGCAGCATCTCTGCCACAGGATTCAGTTGTGGCTGTAAGGTAGGAGTTGGGAAACTCTGTTCTTTGTTTTGTTGAGGTCTTGTTTATTTTTTGCTATTATTTGATCTTGTTAAGATGCAAATCCTTATGTGACCCTTAGTGAGAAAAAACCACTAATTTAGCAGCTTAAAAGTGCAGGGAAATAAATTCTACAATTCCATGTTTTTCCAGCCTCTGTGCTCTCACACTTCATCCGTGGGGATGCTCCTGGTACGCGGCTGTGTGCTCAGTTTACGGTTGGACTCGGTGACCTTAAGGACCTTTTCCAACCTAAATGACCCTGTGATTCTCTCCTGCGAGCTGTTCCTCTGCCTTGAAGCCCTGGGCTGGCGGCGAGTCCTCGCCCACGGCGGCGATTGGCGGCTCAGCGCCTGTCTGCCCGGTCTTTGGGGAGATTTTCCTCCCTTCGCCTAAGAAAAGCTTCTCTCCTGCTGGCAGTTTCAGGTTCATTACCCTGACCCCACCTCCGTGCCTCCCCCTGGGCAGGGCCCTCCACACCACCTTCTCGGGCTACAAGTAGCCCCGGCAGCGGCGGCCACCGGGAGTTCTGGCCGCGATGTCCCCGGTGGTTCGGGCAGCGGTGGTTGCACAGCTGGCCCCGGGGAGCGCAGGGGGGCCCAGGTAAGCCTGTCCCGGGGGATGCGGGTCGCTCCCGGGGACGGCTTTGTCCCTGCGGACCTGGCAGAGGAGGAAGCTACAGCCCGGTGTGAGGGAGGCTGGCGGTGACGATGCGTGTTATAGAAATTACACTGATTGCTTCTAATTACTGCAACCGAGCGCAGCCGGCTGGAAGCGATCAGCTTTTGAGAAGGTGAATGGGGGCTGTGGAGGTGGAGGAGTTTGGGAATGCTGGGGGAGGAGGAGGAGGGAGCCAGCTAAAGTTCAGTGAGCCCTTGGAGCTCTTTGGAAACCTTACAAAGTGGCTCTTTCACCAACCTGTTATTTGAATTATCACAAGAAACGCGTGTCGCCGGCGCAGCGCTGCGCTGTCGCCCTCTTTGAACCATCAGGGATGAAAGAGCGAGGGGGGTTTGGTTGTGTGTCTTTGGTATGTTACTTCCAATCGCGTGTGTGGCGTTGCAGGCACGCTGCCAGACAGCGTACTGTGGTCTGCTGAGAACAGAAGAGGTTTTTAAAAATTATTTTTATCTTACCTGGTCTTATTTCAGTGGTGAAAAGCGTTCTTTCATAGTTTATGATATGTGGAATTACAGTACTAAAGCAGGTTTGATGTGTAACTATGTGGCTTATTTATGCTGTCTTCAGCAGGAGGGTTTTTAATCTTTCTATTAATTTAAAGACCCGAGCAACATAATTATTTCCTGCAAAAATCACAAGGGCAGTAATTGCCTGGACCCTTCTTCTCCTGTTGTGTAGAGACCTGTTAATAGGATTCTTCTCTCGGAAAGAAAGGTCTCCTTAGCAGCATTTAATGTCAAGAATGAAGCAGTGTCAGGTAGAAACTGAACATACTTCAATGAAGATGCACATTCTAAAGAATTCCAAACTTAACTCTGGAGTGTTCAGGACTTTGCAAGTTATTCATGAAGTCGTGTATTTAAAAAGTAGAAACCTCTCCAAATGGTGTGCACTTGAGTGTGAAAATTAATGAGCAAGTAGTAAAGTTAAAACTTGAAACCTTGACTGGGCATTTAGAAAATAGAAATCCAGGTTGAATAAATAGTGGAGGTGACAGAAAGAGGAGTGTTTTCAGGTGTAGGGGAGGGAATGACAGAACTTGCAGCCGTTTACAAACAGTAAGAGACTATGGAAATGTATGTAGTTATGAATTTGCCTGAGAGGGTTTTATACACCCTGATACAGGCTCTTTGGCTTTATTAGTGTGAGGGTGCGAGTCCAAACATGCCAAAGGGCCAGGTTCCTACTCACAGGGCTACCCAGGCCTGGCAGGCTCCCTCCCACTGCTTGTGCAGCACGGGGCTGGTGATGGAAACTGGAAATCACATCCAAACATCCAGTGATGGAAACTTTGGGATGAGGCTGCAGAGGGTCTGGGACAGGGGCCACTGAGCTGCCCTGCCTGGCCAGCCCAGGGGATGTTACCTATCCTGGGGTGTGGGCCAGTCCTCAGCCCAGATGCAGCCTCTCCAGCCCCAGCTCTGCAGGAGGGTTAAGGATGAAGGACTGGAGCTGCATGTGCTACCAGGTGTTTGGTACTTCCAACTGGAACTCCCTCGTGTCCTCATTTTGCCTTTGCCAGAGTGTTTTGGCTGGGAATCCATGTTCTCGTTGGTTCCTTTGCCCAGAATTTTGAGAAAAGGGGGACAAAATGAATCCTGTATTTCTAAGAACAAGCTCAGGGAAGAAAAAGATGTCTTGCCTATTTTCAGTACTTCTGACCTGTCACTGAACAACTTGGTTTCCCACGCCTTGGCGAAGGGAACTGAATTTTATTTTGCATGAATTTGCATCTGGGATGTGCTTTTTGTTGTTCCCTCTGAAAATCTTCCCCAGTCTGGGTAATTAACAAGTCTCTGAAAAATGCCCATCCTTCGATTTATTTATTTTTGGTAGTAACTTCGATGGCTGAAGATTCTGTCCTCAATGTACCGGAATCTCCAAGAGCTGCCCGTCGTGGCTGGGCTGACTCTGTGCCCGTCCTGAAGCATAACTGAAGGTGCTGTCACCGCTGTGGTGACAATCCCAGTTGGCCTTGGCCAGTTTGGAGCTAAGAGCTGGCACTGACAGAGCCCGCTGTGATGACTCGATGGGAGATTTGCTGTCACAACCCAGGGAAAACGGATTTGTAAAATAATTGAGAGGTGGGGCAGGCGCAGCAGTGGAACAGAGTTCTGAGAGGGGCTGTTTAACAACTTGGTATGGAACAGAGTTTTAATACAGAGGGAACAAAAATCAAAGGAGAGGTGTGAAAAAAGAACTAGTCATACTTTGTTCTTCTTTGTTTATAATGTTTTCCTGATCTTAGTTATTAAAATGAGGCTTTAATTTCGTTAGAAGTTATTTGCAAAGGCAAAACTGTGTCAGAAATATCATTGATGTCAAATTTGAATACATCTCATGGACTTTAGTCTTTCAAAAAAAAAATCCCCTTTAGTTTCTACTAGCTGGGTTTGTTGTCTGGGTTTGTCAGCTCCCTGTTTCAGCAGGCATCTCGCAGAATATTCTGGAGATCCGGGTCTCCCCTGGTTGTGCTGGAAGCCTTGGCCAAGCAGATGTCAGTGCCTTCAGGTGACCCCAGCAGAGGAGCGCTCCCCGGTGAAGGTGCTCGGCATCCCCTGGCTGCCACCCTGCTGTGGTTCAGTTCAGTTTTTTGCTCTTTTTTTTTAATGTTGTTCTTTTTTTTTTTTTTTTTTTTTTTTCAGTGTACCATTCGCACACTCAAACAAGGGAGGGCAAATGTGATCTTTCTTTAAACAGGGGATTTATTTATTTCAAGTGTATGCAAAAGATTAATTGCTGTGGATGTCTCCTGCCCATTGCTTTGGGTCTGATTCAAAACAGCAGAATCGACAGGAGAGTGCTGTTCACTTCAGCTGGCCTTGAAAACTTTTTTTTTTAAAAGGATAACAACAGAACTTAATGTTTTTGTTGTCATATTATGTGTATCTTTAGAAGTGAATAAATTGATTATAATCTGTCAAGGGCATTTTCTAGTGACCTGGAAGATCCTTTGCTATCAGGAGGATGATGATATTATAGTTCAAAGCGGTTTTAAAAGTTTTTGGCGTGGAGGAAGGCTGGGTGCTCAGGTGTGAGAATAAGCATCTGACAGGTGGTGAAATCAGTTACACCAGCGCTGAGGACCGTGCTCCTGCTGGTTCAGGGGGTTCCCTGTTCCTGTGGTTGTACGGGGTGCATCAAGCCAGAATGGCATCCAGATGTTTAGCGCGTTATGCCCAAATACGGTCCTGTGCGTCATCACAAACAACACAGAGTTTACATGTTGCTCTGTGGGCATGCATGGGTGCAGACTGCACGTCTCACAATGAGATTTACAATCTCTTTCATATGCAGATGGACAGAGTGCCTGTACTTGCCACCGGGGATCTGCATCATTCTGTAAATACAAGCCCAGCCTGCTTTCCTGCCAGAGCCGTGGTTACTTTGGGGAGGTTTGGGGTGAAGGGTAGAACACGGGCTGCTTCTACATGTATGTGAAGTGACCCTTGTGCTGGTGCAGTTACCTTGGGGATCTTCCACCAGCCTTTTGCTGCCCCCAAAGGCTTCGCGTGTCTGACACCAGGACTCACAGGACGATGAGGAACAGCAGAAGAATGATGCTTTCCCTCTCCTTACTCTCTATTCTTTCCAGTTCACCCTCTTCTGACAGGCATTTTTTTTGCCTTTTTCCCCATCTTCTGTGATGTGACCAGCTTCCATCAGCCCTTTTCAGTAGTTTTTAGTAATTACCAAAGTGACCAGTTTGTTTCTAGCTTTTTGAATGGCCTACTGGGCAAGAATGCTCTTCCTTCCCGCTGAATCAAGAATATTTGGTGTTCTCTTGATTTAATTACTTTGATTTTTATTTTGTATCTCTCTTGTTGACTGACTAGCCCCTCTCCTCCTGCTGGCTCTCACCATGTCTGCATGCCTGGGCTGCACCTCTTCCTTGTGCCTCTCTTACTTCCAAAAGCCCCAAACTCCCCTCGTTTCCCCTCTGATCTTTGTCATCTTCTTCATCCTCCTCCAAATCAGCATTTCTGTTTTTTCTGGTGCCTGAATTAATTTCCTTTGCTGGCCCCTATTTACAGCCTCCTTCCTACAACAACCTTGTCCATCGCTTCGCCCCCCTGGCCACCAGTCTGGCCTGAGCACGCTGTTACGCCACTATATTCCACCTGCTTCTAATTCTTCTTTGAATTTGGCGATTCCTTGGCTCCTCCTGACTGTGACCCAAGCAGCACAGAAACGAGAACGCAGCTGAGAACGCTCTGGTTTTCCTAGCTGTGGTCGATGCTGGGCTTCCAAAAGAAATTCCAAGTACTCTCCATGTAAGCTGTGAATTGACTGCATGGAAACTTCAATACATCAAGGCTCTGCTGAATTTATGCAAAGAGATTGTTCAGGGATTGAAATTCAGTCCCAAAATTAGAATACTTAAATTTCACAGCTAAATCAAACCCCCAAGTACTTGGTGCAGTGGCTGTTCCTTACCAGATTTTTTTGTCTGAATTCTAAAGGATAAGAGCTACTGTTTTGTAAAGCTTTGTGAGATTATTTCTTTTTAACCTTGAGAAGATGATGTATGATCCTGAGACCTGTTCTTAAACAGCTGGAATGCTTCGTCTGACAAATTAAAAAAATGAACACCCAAACCCTATGAACATGTCTCCAGCTGGAATATTCCAGTCAAATGGATAAACATTTGTCATAATAAGTATAATAAGTACCCGTAGCAGGAGCCGTGAAGTGGTGCTGATGCGCCGAAGACCTTTCTAGAATAATACACAAACCTCTCTGGTTTTTATCCCAAATATGAAATATCATCTCTCCTCTTTGGGATTTTATTCTTGGGGCAGCATTCCATGTACGGAGCTATATAAGAATATTTATTGGGTTGTGGGCTTTTCTGTCCCTAGACAGGCTTCTAGCTTCAGTTGCAGGGGAGGAGGATGGTCAGAATTTGAAAATAATAGTTTGCTGTTCCTCTGAGGAGTCGTTATACACTGGGCTCTGCACTGGGCCTGGACCTAATAAAAATTCAGTCCTAGTTTGAAGTGAATGTTTCTTGTTAATTATTTTTTTATGATAGTAAATATAAATTAGCAAGGGTTTTTACATTATTTTTCTGGAAAAAAGTTACAAATATAAAATTACAAACGAGTATTTATTTTTAAATTGTCAACAAACTTTCCATAAGTTGTAAAACGGATGGTTTATGTAGTAAACATACTCCTTGAGCTGAGTTTTGTGTTAATCTTAGAGCCTGTAAAATGGGAAGGTTTGACCCGAGGGTTTTTGTAGTCCTCTTCTGACTGATCTGGAGACTGTAAAGCTGATCTCCGGGTTTTTACTGTTCTGTTTTTGAAATGGTCACATCAACATTGTGCATTTATTGCTAAAGTTGAGTTTTCTGATCTCTCAAGTATCACAAGGTGTCTTTACAAGACCATTCATAGAAGATTTCAAGAATGACGTAACTGCATGTCACCGTCTGCAGGAATCCAGGCGTTAGCAGCGTAATGCTGCTTGTATGTGAGCAACACTCTAGTAATTGTCCTGAGATGTCATCAGCGTCTCCGTTCCTGAAATTGCCCGGTTCAGCTCTTCACCCAGTCAAACCTTTTAAGGGAATAATATTCCCTTATTCCCTCAGCACCATGAGGTCTGATGTAGGAGCTTGATATGGTGCCCACCCAGCTTTGGCACGCTCAAAATGTGATGCGATGCCCCGGGATCTGGCAGAGCTGAAATTCTCTGCTCCCTCAAACTCTGACTGCAGATCCTGAGCAGTAACAGCTTGGCTCCTGTCAGGAATGTGTGTTTGGTGGAGGCTGAAAGGAGGTCAGCTGTGCCGATTGCCCACGATGTGTGTGCTGTATGCACATATCCCGCATTGCTGAGGGATTTAGACATCCAAGGGTCCCTCCAGCCTCCCATCAGATGAGCTCGTGCCATTTGTGGTTTTGTCTAATCCAGACATCGTGTGGTCCTTCTTATGGCAAGCGTGCATTTTGCACCTGTCCCTGCCTCCCTCTGTTTGTTCCCTCACCTGTCCCTGCTGAAGACCATTTCTAGAAGGAGCTCTAAGACAATTTAATTATAAGATTGTAGGGGTTTTCCTGGCAGTCCCCTCCTCTAGTTACCTCTGGTGCTTTAGGAGAGCTCAGCAGGAGCTAATGGCCCAGGGAAGTGTCCTGCTCTCAGGTGCATGCCACTGCCCCTGCTGGGTGACACGCTGCTCAGTTATGCTGCTGGCCACCTCCACAGTTTGGAGGTTCTTTGTGGGTTTTTCACGGATTAAATACCTTAAATAAAATGTTTAATTTTAGGTGGAATTGGATGTCTTATTTGGCACAAACCAAAAGCTTGTACTTTTTTTTTTTTTTATGGACAAGTTGAAAAAATGGGTTTGCTATGGACTGAAGCAATTCTTCAATTCAAACTGGAAACATCAGTGATGGGACAGTGCCAGAAAGCTGTTCCTGGCAGGTCTCAGGTGCACATCTCTGACAATCTGCTGGTGTGAAACTTAGAGTTTCCAGTCCCAATTTCATGAGAATTCCCCGCGAACCCTTGACCGAAATGAGTAGTTTAACTAGAGAATATGACTTTCTCCATAAGCAGCATCTTGGGAAGCTCAGCTAGAGTTTCTGCCATGTGGCGTTTTCCAGTGGGGGCTGAGAAGCCCCTCATGTTGGGCAGATGCAGAACCACAACCAGGCTTAGAATTACCCGGGTGAGGGCGACTCTGGGATGGCACATCTCAGGCACTAATGTAGAAGAGATGATTAAAAACCCTATGAAGGCCCATGATAAGTTACATGGTTTTTAGAATTGCTATTGTGGTATTTCAGAGGTGTCTTTGGGGTGGTTCAGGAGGGTCAGTAGAACCTCTCCCAACACCCTGAGCTTTTGTGCTCTCTTGGGCTTAAGGATCTGAGCCTATAACCTGAGCTGACCTCTGGGAGTGCACCCGTAAAGCTTGCCTGTGCCGGGATTATTTAACACAGGAAATCTGCTCTAGTCGATGGAGCAGGGGCTTGGAAAGACTTGTTCTCTTTCCACTTTTGCCATTAACTTATTGCATCAATGTGACTAAATCGCTGTGTAGCCCCAAATCTGTCTGTTGAGCAGCTTCTGTCAGCCCTTTGTCTGAAAAGTGTTGCATTCAAAGCACCTTTATATGTATTTATGTATATACTGCAAGTAATTTAGTAATTTTGCTTAAATTATATGAAACAGACTGGTAAAACAAGGTTTTGCTCATTCATTAACCTGGAAAGGATTTCTTTTTTATTTATCAACATTTTATTTAACAATGAAAAAGAAATCCTTTCCAGGTTAGTGAGTTGTCAGTCATTAATGAGACTATTAGAACTGCATGTTGTGTACCTAGGAAAATTCCTTCTTTTAATATATGAAACCAGGTTTGAAAAGCAGAGATCAGCGGTAGCATCTTGTATATTTACTTATAGGAATTTCCAGAAGAGCCACCTTCTGTGCTTCCTGTTCTCTGTTAATTACTTCTTGCAGCTTCAGTACGTGAAAAATGCCTTGAAACTTGTTCCTGAGTTGTTTTTCCGTAGTGAAAACTCTCACAAAAGCTGTTGTGAAGTTTCCATTGTGGACAGTGTGCAGAACAAGGTCTTTAGTAGTTGAAAAGGTTCAGAGAACAGAAAATGTGCACTTCCTAAAATGTTAATCTTAAATGTAAAACGGCTCTTTGTGTTATTCCATCATCCCAGTGCCTTCTGAAGTTCAGGGAGACTCCAGAATTTAAATGCTTAACTGGCATTTCCAAACTGCTGGCGGAATGAATGCTTACCAAATGTGAAGTTACGTGATTAACGAGCCAGGTTTGCTTGGAGGCCTCTGAAACTCTTTTTAGTGTTTGATTCTAAAAATAATACTGCTTTTACTCATGAAAATACATGTGCTCGAGTTGCCTTGTGAGACAGATTTTTTTCCAAAAGCTACGTTCAAGAGACATTAGTTCACGTCCTGCTGGTTCTATGCATTTATGAGTTCCACTGCAGTAAACAAAAGCAAATGAGAAAGAAATACCTGTTATCAGCCATCACTCTGAACTGAACTGTGCTTAACGCCCAGACCTTCACGTTCCGTATCTCTGTTGACCCCGTGTAATTTTTGCCTTTAAAAACCACCCGCTGCTGGCCCGAGCTGCTGGCAGAGCCTGTGGCTTCCTTCGCTGTATGTTGGTTTATCTGGGAGGGTGACAGAGCTGCCCCGCTCCCTATCTGGAATTTAATCATTTAATGCTCCTTTTCTTTATGACATCTAATGGCTACATTATTTATTTAGCCTCCCCGGGACAAAGAAACCATTGTGCTGGAGTGTTGTGAGAGAAAGCAGAGAGCCTGCTGCTGCTTTTGCCGAGTAACTGGATCGACAACCCACCAGAAGCCTGGGATATTTATTTATTTTTTGAAGTGCAGAAAGAGAGGAGCCACGTACCTGATGACAAAAGCAGGCAGCAGCTGGCATTTCTGCTCTTCAGCCAGACCCTTGTCCCTGGGGAACCGTAATTCTCTCTTTTTCTTTCTTTCTTTCTCACATTTTACAACATTTAAAAGGTAAACAAATGGATGAGCATTTCCCTGGGATCTGTTCATTAGTGTCCTGCGCTGCTCTTTAATAATTAGATACGCGAGTGACTCCAGAACAACTTTTTTAAATGCAGTGACGTCTCATTTAAATCGGAGTTCTGTAATTATCTGTGGAAAAAAATAAGATGTGCTACTTCTGATGAATGACACATTCCAGAAATAATGCCCTATTTCTTTTTTTACTGCCTTTTCATGTAACTGGTTTAAAGAAAGAGTTTTGCCACCGATTTGAGTGGAACCAGTGTCAGGCTCACGTGAGATTTCTGCTGAGCTCGGGTTTGCTGGATACGGGTTGGCATCTCGGGTACTGCACCACCGAGTGTCCCCCCTCTGCCATCAGCACAGGGTGGAGGGACAAGCCCTAACAAAACACTTTTGGTGCTTTGCACCCTGACTCAGTTTGACACAAAAGGAAGCTCGGTGGCATGAAGTGGCTGGCGATGAATTTCTGTGTTACAGCAGGAGCTGCTGGGGCGGGTTGGTGCCGCTGCCCTGCCCTGTTCCCCTCCTCTCCCCAGCATCAGCTCTGTGTTCTTCCAGTTCCTTGGTGAACTTTTTCAGCTCAATAAACCAGCAGAAAAAAATAAATAAAACCCCTGAGCAGCTCCTGCCGCATCAGCACAGTGAATCCACACAGCAGAGCCCAGCAAGCACCAGAGCTCGCAGCGAGTCCAGTGCTGGGATGTGGAGAGAGAAGCGGAACGAGAAGGACGAAGGCAATCTCAGCAGAGAAGGAAGGATGAAGACAACCTCACCCCCTTCAGCAGCAACAGGCACTCGGCTCCATTTCCATTCAAATGTCTTGAGCAGATTCCCCTCCGAGGCCCAGGGATCGCTGGAAAGCCGTGGGTCACACGAAATGAAGTTCAGCTGGTTTGAGAAACTAAATAAAATAGGAAAATTAGGCGCACTCATTCAGGCTGGAACAGCCCCCTGGTTCAGATGCTGAAATGTCCCACTGTGGTGTGATACCACATGTAGTATTCTCTAAAGATTTTTCTGTGAGTTTGAAGAACTCAGACACTGGTGGAGCAGCGTTTAAATGTTCCTACAGCATGGGTTCAGCTAAGCACTGTTTTCTTTTTCTAAGGAGGCTTTCCAATACGATGTGCTTGTTCTCACCTACAGATCCGCTGTTATTACCAGGGACAAATCCTGTGACCTTACTCCGTCAAAACTCCCAGTGAAAGTTGAGGTGGCCAAGAGCAGTCTGTGCTGTCGGGGGGCGATGCCAACTGAGGGTAATTCTGTGCAGCTGCGCATTCCCCAGCACACAGCCTGTGCTTCTGCTCCCCCCGCAGCAGAAACCCCTCAGCTGCTTCCCTTGCTGGGAATTGGGAAACTGGCCTTAAAAGGAGCAGGAGCAGAGGGAAGCTCTGTCGGTTGCTTTGGCTGTGGAGCGTTATGTAGCAGATCAGGGACTGGAGGAACGTGGGGACCTGTCTCCGATCCAGGGTACGTCTGTGCGACTTAGAACAACAGTAGGAGCTTTGAAATACCTTTCTTCTACAAACTATTACCAATCAATTTACATATAATCGAAGGAAATGCTAAATAATACTGCTTATGTTTGCTGTAATGTTATGTGAAAGATTTAACTCCTGTAGAAGTTACTGGATTCTGGTGAAAAAATGATGAGTGTGTGTCTGTAATAGCCCTGGCTGAGTCCTGTGTCCCGGGAGCTCGTTTGGTTCCTAGGTATGGCGGCCGCATCTGTGAAGTCTGGGATTGATGAGGTCTCTCAGGGATATTATTTTGTCTATTAGGCTGCTGTTACTTGGGTGGTTTTGGTGGGTAAAACCCAGGATTTTTGTTTTTACTTTATATCTGTGCTGCTATTGACCTAGTTTTTGAAGCTAATAACCCCGAGCAGCCATCTGTATCCCAGCTGATGCCAAGTAATGAAAATAACAGTGAAAGGTAACAGCCTGCTGGGCGATTGGAGGTTTTTATGGGTAGCATTTGCTGTTTGTGTTGCTTCCCCCTTTGGATTTCACTTCCCAGCACCTCGAGAAGTGGCTGGGAAGGCAGATGAAGGGGCTCCCATCACCCCACGGCTCTTTACCCGCGTGAAGTGGCTGAAGAATCCCTGGGCAGATGTGGCTTTACTTTATCTTGCAACCTCAGGGGGCTCACCTTAGCAACCAGTGAGTAATTTGATGTATTTGGGGCTGTATGAAAAAAGATGGTCAGAGACGTGAGAAATTATTTTAATGTGATGTGCTTGTCTGATACCTCTACAGTTCGTGACCGTTTCAGCGCTGCTGGTGCTGTGCCGTTGGGGTGACGTGAGCAGTGGCGGAAAGCGAGGTGCTGATGAACGCTGAGCACACACCACCCTCACTTGTTGGTGATCGCTGATGTTTTCTGCGTTTTATTCAGAATTACTGGTCCTTGCCTTCAGGAGCTCCCCCCAAGCGCAGGACACATCCTCGCCATGTGCAGATTAGGAAAAAGATCTGGAAAATAGCATTAAGAGGCGAGTTTTGGGCCATAATCCTAATTACTGCTTTTCTACTTCCAAGCAGTCTTGTGCAGTGGCCAGAAATGAAAAGCAACCGCTGGCATCTTGATCATAAGTATTATGAAATTTTATGCGTCTCTGAAAATGTTAGCTGTAAAAATTCAAGGATTCCCTGAAAGTGTTGGCTCTCAGTGAAGAAATCCACCATGTATATTGAGATTTCTGGCTGTGAAGAAGAGTTTGAAGGCGTGAAGTGAGGGGTGGTGAGACCCTGGCCCAGGTTGCCCCGAGAAGCTGTGGCTGCCCCATCCCTGGAGGGGTTCAAGGCCAGGCTGGATGGGGCTTGGAGCCCCCTGGTGTGGTGGGAGGTGTCCCTGCCCAGGGCAGGGGGGTTGGAACTTGATGATCTTTGAGGTCCCTTCCAACTCTAACCATTCTATCATTCTATGATATAAATGCACTCTAAACATTTTGGAGCCCAAGGATAGATACAGTGAATTCAGCTCTGTTGTTTTTACAAAATCTTGAGATTATTTTCACTCTTGGCCCTGTTTATTGTTGTTACCGTGTACGTTTATAGATAACAAATCTCAGCGTGCTTTTTCATGACGTGCAGATCCCCCGAGAATACTTTATTTGTGTCCCAGGGGTGATGGCTGGCTGCTGTGCTGCTTGTGCTGGCATCAGAGTAAGTTTTCTGCCTTGGTTCTGTTGTATTCTCTGATTCTAATGTATTACAGTGTCTTTAATTGCCAAGAGCAGCTGTAAATTCTCTCTTCTGGGGTCTCTCCATCCTGTCTCATTCAGTTGTTATTAGTCATTAAGCATATTATTGTGTTTAAGTGGGGGCAGGGCTGTGGTTAACCCTGTCTCTCAGGGGTGCGTGTCCCTCTGGTGTCGATCTGTGACCGAATCCCAGGACAGAGCAAAGGGCAACTGTTCAGCCTGAATCTACAGCACTTTGACACAAAGGCAGCGGGAAGGTTGAACTGTTAATACTTGTAAAACGTGGATTTGCTGTGCCAGCTGGGGCCCCGGAGGAGCTCTAGCCCTGCTCCCCCTGAGCTCTGCCCGGGGTCTGTGGCTGCACAGTCCTCCCCAATCCTGGCACAGCCGAGTCCATCTCGGAACAAGTTACCATTGTGGGATACAAATCATTAGAGCTGTGGACCATATATAATATTTAATCACTTCTTTCCAAAGCAACTGGTTTATAATCTAAGGAGGAGCGTCTGGAGGCATGTGATTTAAATTTGAAATAATTGTGTAACCAGTGAATGCTATTATTGTGTGCACAGGACTGTGACTTACTGCAGGTTCCTACTAAAACTTTGGCTGGTTTTGAGCTCTGGGTGATGTGACCCTGTGCTGACAGGGCCCTTTTCCTGCCGCTTTGGGCTGTTTTGTGGAGTTTCAGGTGCTTTGCTGTGAGCTGTGGCTGACACTCTCCACCCTGCAGAGCTTTCCTCGCCCTTGCATTAGGAGGGAACCTGTGTTTTAGTCTGAAAGTCTCGTGGTTTTTCATGGATTTGTGATGGTTTTTCATGGATTTATCCTGACAGCAGTGGGCAAGAAGTGTGGTATTTGTCCCTCACATGCAAGAGATATTTCATTTAAGGACACTTAAACTTCCATGTCTGTATAGTTCTTGTCTGGGGCAGTCAGGAGGCAGACGTGGGTTGCAAGGACAGACCTGGATGTGCTCAAATGTCTTTAAAAAAATATAAACCAATCTTATTGTAATGTAAGGGCCAAAGCTTATGGAGATCTGTGACAAATCTCAGTGCTAAACTGAACTCTCCAGAGTTATATCCTCGCTGCCGAATTCAGCCGTTCCCGCTGTGCCCAGAGAGGCAGGAGTTAGTGCATTCATTAACCCTTTTGGGCCTTGGCTGGAAAAATGATGACTTTGGCTTTCTATCTGTTTTTTTTCTTTTGTTGTTGTTGTTTTTTCTTGTGGTATTTATTATTCCCGTAGGACTGATTACATGGTAACAGCTCTGTCCCCAAGGAGAGTTCTGTTCCCAGCCTGACAGGAGCTGCTCAGGTTTGTCTCTTTCCTTCCAAGTTGGCATCATGCAGGGCAAGTTTATTATTTTTTTTCCTCATTTCTTGGACCATTGGGAACAGTCCCCTCGCCTCCTGTTGCAGAACATTTGACTCCATCAGATACCAAGCCTCTGCTTTGTGAAAACAGCATTTAATGCAATGACTAAACACCGAGCTAGTTACTCAGTAACTTCCCGGGAGCCCTCCTCTAGCCTTTGGGAGCTACCGATCGCATTATGAGCTAGTGAACAAAAAAATTAGGCTTAGGGATGGCCTCTTCATGCACAGGATTTAGAAGAGGAGCCTGGATGGTTGCTCACAGTGAAACCTTAAGCATGGGTTAAATGGGTCATCGGAGAGCTGTGCTCCCCTCCTGCACAGGAGATGTTGAGATGTTCCCAGCGCAGCCATCCCCATCCTCTCCTGCTGCGCCTTGAACCGGGAACACATTCTGAGCCCTCTGCGGTGGCTTCAGCAGAGGTGGCTTCTGTGTCCCACTGGATCATTGTCTGCTCCTTGGCCACCATGGGAGAACTGAAGGTGGCCACAAGCGAGCAGGTTATTTTTTGGAGGAAACGTGGAAGGAATCCCCAGTTTCCCCTTGAGAAACAATGCATAGGAACAAACCAGAGAGCTGCTGCTTGCCTGGCATTATCCAGTTGGCAGCTTAGTTTGAGAGGGAAAAAATAGTGGCATAAAATCGGCTTATTTTTTAAGCCCAGCTGGAAATGAGTGGGAATTCATCTCACCAGATAAGGATGTTATAAAATGTTCGTATCAGGCTCCATCATGTATATTTGGAGGCAGGAAGGCATTTATTGCAGAGGCTTGAGCTGATTCAGTCGCGCAAAATAGATGTAAGTCTCAATCTGTGTGCCTTCTGTGCTGTTTTATGAACAAAACATTAAAAAAAAAAAAAAAAAAAAAAAAAACCAAACCCAAAACACAATTAAAAAAAAAACACCACCAAAACACCATTATATGCCTGCAGCATAGAAAGCGTAGCTTCAGTGTTTCCTTGAGCTGGATTAATGTTTATTGGGCAACGCTTTTTCTCTCTCCTCTGAATGTAGTTTTGAAAGAAAATCAGATCAAATTGTTGGATTAAATCTAAGTGCTCTCAGTTGGATTTAATTAGGTTTTGTCTAATAGTGGTTCTCAGCTGCCCCGGAGCAAGGGGGCAGTGCGGTGTGACCCCAGCTGAGGACAAGGAGGACGAGGAGTGAGGGGTGCTCCTCTGGTGATGCCACCCTGGGGGGATGTGTTGGGTCTTGGGGAGCGAGGGCCTCCCCTGCTCTCTCCTCAGTGGCATCCTCATGGAATTTTTCAGTTGTGTCCACGCAGGAGTTGTGGCCGCTGCCCAACGGCCGGGCAGAAAAAGCCCCATCGTTAATAATTGACCGGTGAGATAATGAAATAGCCGAGCCTGCTGTTTGCTTTTCTTCCTTTTCCACTGCCACTGTAACGCCGTGTGCGGCGGGATGCCAGAAACCAAAGGGCAGTTTCCAGCCGTGGGGCAGAGGAGCCCTCTGTGACAGTCACCTCCACAGCTTTGATGCTGGCGCTGCCTCCAAGACGTCCTGGTCGCGTGGCAGGGCCGGGTGCGATTGGGGAAATCTCTGACATGGTGTGAGTTGCATCGAAAACGCTTCGGGTTCTGGTGTTTGCAGGTTCTCTTCCACTGGCTTTCAGATGTTTTCTGTGGACGCAGCTGGAATGTGGAGCCAAAGCTTTAGCTTTGGTTTTCTGAAAAGAAAATGGGAAGTAGAAAATCTGAGCAAGCTGTAGTGACTGCAAGGTGCAGCCAGGTCTCCAGAGGTAGCTAAGATGAGCATCATTTTGGAGCGTGAGCATCTATTTTAGATGCCTGTATCTGGTATACATCATCTCTCAGATTCAGCGGTTGCCGTGGTGCCTGTCTCTGTTTGCTTTATGGAAAAAGAGGATGACAATAACGTTGTGGTTACTCTGTGTCATATCTTGGTTGCTGTAAATGTGGTAGGAGCAGTGTTTCTGCCGATCTGTGGTCTAAGTAACTGCTCCTTCACCTCTGGATAAATTCTTGTGCTTGGGGAGGGAGAGCAATTCAGCGAAACCCTGAGTGCAGACCTCTGATGGCCACCGTGTCTGTGTCCGTGCTGAGGTTTGGATGATTACTTTTGGATCCCCTTGTAAGAGGGTTTTCCTAGACAGTGTCCCCAAGCAGCTGGAGGTTGTCCCCCATGTCCTTGGCCCTCACAGGGTCTAATGCAGAGTTTGCATGATGTTACGTGGCCTGAGTGCAGGAGAAGAAGGCGTGATGTTGGAAACCAGTGTGGAAGTGCCCCGTTTTCCGTGGATCCTGTCTCCCCACCAAGGGCTGACTCAGCTGTCAAGTGTCTTCCAGAGCATCTGCTGTCAAAGTCCATCTGCCACATCCGGAGGCACCCTCCTGTGACAGCCTGCAGGAAAGCAGGGGAAGGATGTACCTTGGAAAAATATTAATACTGCGTTTTGAAATGTTTAACCCTGGGTTGAAAACAGCCTTAGGCACATGGGATTACGTGAGGTCGCCTGAACTTTGGGGCTTATCCTCTGTCTGTGTGTGCAAGGTGACGTTTTTCATAGGGAAATGCGTGAACATAACCAAACGAGTGGAACAAGGGAGGAACTTAATTCACAGCAGAACATTTGTCTTTAAAATGCTAAAAATATTAGTGTGTCATAGTGTGTAAGGGACTGATCTCACAGCTGGGTCACCTCTGGTGTGACCATCAGACTAATACAAGCACAGGAGCTCTGCTCTACCCTTGGACATGCAAGTTATGTATTATTTATTTTTCAGAATAAATAAAATCTAGGTCCATATTAGATCGATGGGGTAAGAGGTCTGGCAGTTAGATGGCTTTACAATAAAATAGTTACCGTGGCAGAAACGCGCATTGTGCCCCTGCAGCATGGGCAGTGTTTAAGTGCTGAGGCTGATGGTGAAACACAGGTTATAGGTGACCCATTTGGGAGCTTGAAGAGGGCATTTCTACAGAACAGGTTAAACATAGAAAGCCGTATCTGAAACACCTCACACCTTTTTATTTGGATGGGTACTAATTGCCATGAAGTCTTACAGAGGGAGACACTCTCTCGTTTATACGCTCACCAGGCACGAAACCTCCCCTTCTCTGGGGCATTACTCCCCTGTTGCCAGCGGTGCAGGGGCTGCCCTGGCATCAGCTGCTTTGTTCAAGTCTCTCTGGTTATTGTTCTGGGCGCTGCCTTTTCCCAGAATGAAATAAATGTATATTTTCCCTGGTCTTCTTCCCCCAGCATCTCCTGTCAGCTTCACAGCGTCTGAGTACTCTTTGCGGACCAGGTGCTTCGTTTCCACCCGTGATCCCAAGCCACTCGCACCCTGCACTTAAACCTGTGCTAACATAACCCAAAGATTATTTTTCCAGATTTTTTTTAACTACTAACGCAGCTTCTCAATGTTTGTTATGGAAACCAGTGCGATTAAGAGTGGATGCTTATGAATTCTGCCCAAATGAAAGATATGAGAAAATACTCCAATGCAATACTTGCCAAAGGAATGGAACGGTCTGATATAATACGTCTTTATATATTTGGTGTTTGTTCTCTTATTCCAGTGGGATGGTCTGTAGTAACTGGATATTACGTTACTGTCTCCCCCAGCCCAAAGGCACAATTAGGTTTAACATCTGGATGAATTGGACTGAAAACAGACATCCTCTGGAAGGGAATAGTTTCAGTTTATGTCAAAATAAGAAAACTAAAGAGCTGATGGCTTTTAAAATACCAAATTAGTTAATAATAGTTCATAATGCTTAATTTGTAAATAAGAAAATGGAAGTGCTGATATTGTTTGCTAATTATATTTTAGACTGGTGATATATGCTATAAAAGAATGGAAAAGTTGCATGCTTTATTGGGGGTAGTAAGTTATTTTTAAAAAGTTAATTTGTAGTTAGGAGAAGGTGCTCAGGAAGCAAAAGTGCTGGATTCTGTTCCCGTTGTAGGTCTCAAACGATTTTGCTGTAAGGCAAATAGTCCTGCTGGTGTTGACAGGGTATGGTTAAGGTTTGTAAGACACACTCTGAGGTGCAAGGAGGTGGTTTGGTTGGATGAGGCTCCGTTGCCACATCTCCCCTTTCTTTCCCCGCTTTTCTCATGCGTGTTCATGGCAAGCCTTAGACTGTGCCAGGTTCAGCAGAAAGATCCTCCTTACATTTAAGGAGAGGAGAATGAATCGTTCAGTCCCTCTTTATTCCATCTAAAAGCCATTATCTAAATACACACACATATATATTTATAGACATAAATAATATATATAATCCCACTTGATTAAGGGTGAGCTGGACGCTGCCCCTTGCCCAGCCTCTGGGTCCAGCTGGTGTAAAGCTGGAGCAGCAGCAGCAGTGATGATTGTGCTCGTGGCAGTTTCATCTGTGGAAAGCATAAATGGGAGCCTGCAGGGTGTTTTTTCTGTCTGGGCCTCTCCGACTGTAACGACAGAACCATCCGTTAGCCCTCTGAGAATAGCTGTACATTATACCAGAAGAAAGCATGTCCAGCTGCCAGAAAACCCCTGGTCTTCAGAAGATACGATGACTTTGAGGCATTTCCCAGCCAGCCAGCTCTCACCGGTGACTTTGAGTAAGAGTTAACTCTCAGAGCTCTAAGAAAGCCCAGGAAAAGCAAAATTCTGATCCTTTTGTGCGAGTGCATTCGGTTTGGTGTGTAGGGCAGTTGGTGGAGCTGCCTGTTTGGAAGCTTCCTGTTTAGATTTTTCTAATTACAGGCTGTTAATAATAGACAAATTTTTAAAACTCTGTCTTGCAGGGGGTGCTAACCAGCTCTTAGTTATTCTGGGCTCAACCCACCCATCAGTTGGAGGAGATGTTGAACTGGATCTCACCTATTTAGAGGCCGGTTTCTTCTCTTGTGGGCTTGACGCCTCGACTGTGGGAAGCCCTGGGCAGGCAGTAATGGGTCAGGAGGGCTTTGAGAATCTTATTCTTCTCTGATGTTTCTTGGACAGCTTTGCTGGCAAACTGTCCGTAAGGCAGGGACGAAAAAACATCTGAGACAGCTCTGACTGCTCATCTCTGAGCATGGGGTTTACCTTGTTACTGAAAATTAAATAAAATCTTTTTTTTTTTTTTCCTTGCTGTGTTAAAATGTCGTGGTTTATCCGTCGTGGAGAGAGCAGTCCTCTGGCTGCGTCCTCATCTGTTTGAGATTCCTGATTGATTTGAGATTCTTTGCCTCTCTATTTGCACTGAGTCGAGCGTGAGAGGGTGGAAAGCAGCTTTCTGCCCTTGCAGAGCAGCCTCCTTCCTGAACTTGTTGGGAGAGAAAGGAGACTAATTGAGGCTTTTCACTTTGAATTTCCTTCTGTATTCTCTAGGATACTGGATAATATAAGCTAATTCTAAAGGCATCTCTATAAAAATCAACAGCGTCAATAGGGTTTTTTTTTCTCTTTGAAATTTTGACTTCTTTAGAGTCTGTAATTCTCTAATGCTCTTGAATATTTTTGAATCTGTTCTTGTAGCCTGTAAAAACAGAACGGTTGGTAAATTTATGCTGTCAAATGAACTTGATTAGGTTTAAATAAGAAAGAAGGGAAATTGTGGTGAAGTAAGAAGGGATAAAATGGAAATGATTAGAAAGAAATGCATACATTTGGGATGAAACTGTGATTTCTGGCAAAAGCATTTTTTGGGAAGTGCTTTCAGAGGCAGAAATAAAAATAAGTGTTTGGTGTTGAGTAGATTAGGGAGTAATGATGATGGAAGCCGAGAGAAATTTTTGAGGCTGAATAAGGGAAGTCAGGGAATTCAAGGACAATGGAGAAGTATGTGGCGGGTGACTGCCCTAATTAAAAGGTCAGGCTCTGCTGGGTGCTCAGAAAAGGGCTCTCACAGGGCTGTGAAGGATTGCCAAACCTGATCTTCCTCATTAAATCCTTGGCCAGAAATCGGACCACAGTTCTCAGGTCCAAAAGCACTTTATTTGGGCCACAGCTTTTCCCCAGCCAAATATGCCTGTTATTGAAATGCTGAAGGTTCACGTCCAGCAGAGAGATGTCGTCGCTGTGTGGGAAATGACTCCAGGGAGGGTGTGGGATGAACCAGTTCTGCCATCCTGGCTCAAGCAAAGCTCCCACGCAAGCCTGTAGGAATCTCTTCCTTCTGTAGGGAGCTCAGCATCGCTGGGTGAGGAAGTTCAGAAAGATTTCTCTCCCACTCTCTTGTGTCCATCCATCCTGCTCCCACCCCCAAAAATTGGGGAATAGGGATATTGGGATATGGTATTATCCTCCTCCACATTTCTCAAGACACTTTCAAAGCTCTAGAAAGCCTTAAGTCTGTATTTATGGGGGGGTTTTATAGGAAACGTTTACATTCCTCAGACTATGGTGAAATGTATTCCTGTGCACACAAGGCATAAACCTCATCTAAATCCCATTTAGGTTCTGTTTTGAGAATGTCTGACACTTTGACTTCCCCTGGCTCTCAGTAGCGGGGGAAGTTTCCCACTGGGCCTGTGTAAACCCAACTTGAAAGTTTGTCCTTGGGTTCTGATGGCTGATATCCTTGGCAGGCGTTGGCTACCTGCACGATAGTTCTGGGAACTGCAGGGAATGAGAAATCTGCTTTTTAGAGTTTTCAGAAGTCTTTGCAAGAAAAAATACAGACTAGCAGAATAGGTGTTTTCCAGTCATCTAAAGGGGATGTCATCTGATACGTCTGCCTTCCTCTGAAACCTGAAGTCCTAGGAGAGAAAATTGTTGATTATAGGCTAGAAAAAATAATTAAGGGAACATATCTATTTAAAAGAGAGAAATGGTGACTTTCAGAGATGGTAGCTGCACTTTCCTGGATGTGGTATCCTTCTTGTCCTTTCAACAGTCACATGAAAGGGATGGAATTTGAAGATTTCTGACATTTGTCTGGAATTTCTGGATATTTCACAGTCTGGTCAAAGGAGCAGCTCTTGTTTCCAGCCATCTCGTGTCTCAGAGACACAGTCACCGAGAATGCATCTGTGTTGTGCGTGTGTGTCAATTTCTGTCCCAGGAAGGCCTGGATGGAGATCTGGGAACCGGTGCTCGATCATCAACTAGTGGCCTGCCAGAGGTGACTGTGATCCCAGAGAGTTGGTACTTGCCTTCCCTGGGATTTCAGGCTCCCTGGGCTTCCCTAGCACGGCCAGGAGGGTCCCCTGCTAAAGCCAGGGTCTCTCGGATGATATTTTGGTAGCAATTAAATCCTGTGGTCCGTGAAGCAGATGAGTCAGGTGCTGCAGACTGTGCAACTGATAGGAATCTGAAGAATGTGGGCTAATATTTACATCAGGTGTTTGCCCTGTGATAAGAAACAGGTCATTCACAAACATGAACATGCCATAATATTGGTAGGTTGGTCACGGTGTTTGCTTTTCATTTCACATGCTCGCCAGTCTTGTTGCTCGGAGAACAGTTGCATATTGTGGTTTGATAGGGATTAAGAGCTGCGTTTCCCCCTTTATTTCTATGGAGCATTTTTGTTTTGTTTTAAAAAGGGCGGCTTTACAGAAATAGATCTCTGACGTCTTCCACATGCCAGCATGTTGGGATGTTCCCTTTGTCTCTGGAGTGGTTTGGAGGAGAAATCCCATTTGGTTTTCCAAAGTTACAATTCCTCACCCACAAACACCCCTGGTAGGAAAAGCAGGTTTGAACCCTGCTTGTGTTTATGAAGGAAAGTGCTCGTTCCTGCTTCTCTGATGGAAAGGTTGTGTTGGTAAACTTTAATGGAGCTGCACGAGTTTGCAGACGTACTGTGTGGCTGTGGTCAGTGCCGGGGGCCGCGCTGCTGAGGGGAACTCACAGCCTTCGTACAGAAAATATCCGTGTTTCAGATGGGGGGTACAATTTGGGCAAGTGTTGTATGTGACTGCAGATGAGTTTTGGATTAATTAGCAGCACCTCATACAATCTAAATGAGGTGAAACAAAACCAAACTGTAAGTAGAAGAAACTTTGCCCTTAAAAGATGGGTAACTCGTTAATTGGCTGTGGTCTGGAGTCCCTGATTTCTCTCTGGACAGAGTTAATTTGCCAGAGATGTGAGGCTTTGACCCACTGTGCTGGTTGCAAGGAATTTGAGGTTGTGCAACACAAATCACCTTTCCCTAGAATTAAGAGGCTGAGGCGGTGACTGGTATTTAACAACAGTCGGTGAGGGGCTGGAGACATCAGCAGGACTTGAACCTGCACTGAGTGCTCGAGCAGCCTGTTTGATCGGGTTTGGGTGAACAAGGAATTTCGATGCCCAGTGCTGGTACCTGGGCTGAGAAAACATCCAGCGTGGGCAGTAAACAGTGTGCATTTCCTGGGCTGCCTTCCCACTGCTAATTTGATTTTCTTATTATGGTGAAAACTTGGAACAAATCTTGGGTTTTAAGACATGAGACATCCTTATCTTAGGCCAGCCTCGTGTACGCAGCGTCCTGTGTCATCTGGGTTGTCTTCTCCGTTGGCCACCAGCCCCGGGGGGAAGCGTTAGACAAGTCCTGTTCCCTCCAGAGCCCCTGTTTCACTTGCACGCCTTTGCTCTGCTCATCTCATCTCTCTGTTTGTCAGATCTATAAAGCAAAGAGTGCATGATTTATGTTTGCAAACATAAAGCTTTGCGTAGAGACCTGTGTTCTGTGTATGGCTTCCTGGTAATATTGGAGTAAATAGAATAAATGAATGGAAGTCAAGGTAGCCTTTTTTTTTTTTCTTTTTCCAAAAAAACAGCCCAACCAACCAACCAAAACGCTTTGAACCTCAACAGGTTGTGAGTGGCTTTATTCCCTGGGCACAGAGCAACACACTGTTAAGATGTTTCCCTTCATCTTCTGGTGTTGTAGGTTCTGATATACTTTTAATTGAACATTTTTCTTTCTTGCTTTCTGAGGTTTACAATGAAAATATTACGAGCCTGTCTGGAATGTGCCCGTTGCATTGCAACCTTGCCAGGGCATTTCTAAGACCCAGAGACAATGCTGTCTGTGAGGGTTTCTCCACCACCTACCAGCTGAGGAGAACAATCACATCATTGTTACCGACAGTTGAGTTTCAAGTACATTAATGTTTTTCTTTTCCGTGTGAAAGTGAAGGCGGTTTTCACATAGTTCTTTGACCACGTTGAGATTAACTATTCTACTTCGAGGGTTTAGGAAACATCCTTCCCAAAAGAAATCCTAATAAAATTTATCTGAGACTTCTGCAGGAGAGTATATTACTATTCTTAAGTATGTTACTTCAGTTCTTCCCATTTTTCTGTCACTTCAAGGATGTGAAATTGCAAACTTGGTCTTAAGCAAAACAGGTACACAAAATGGGAGCCATGGCAAGAGTGGGACCAGAGGGCACCCAACAAGGTGAGGAAGAGTCCTCTTCTGGCACTTCTCCATGGAGCAGAAGGAAAGGCTGCAGGCCGCTTTGGACAGCTGGTGGGAGAGATGGTACTGGAGTAGGGCATGTCCCGTGAGCTGCAATGTCCTGCAAACGGGGACTTTGCGCTTGCTGCTGCTGTTTCCAAAGCAGATGTTCAGTCTTCCAAGATGTAGAAATTGTATTTCCTGTTATTTCTGATGTCATCATAAAAACCTGAGACAAAAGGTCTCGTTGCTGACCTGACTGTGAATCGCAAAGAAATAGCTTGAAATAATAAGGGAAAAAGGATCTTGGGAAACACAGGAAACCAAGAGGGTGCTCTCATTGATGTACATAAACCAAAGTACAACTGTTATTTAAATTCTACACGTAGCTGTGAAAAGTTAGAGCCAAATTCTCGCTGTAAATCAGGGTGGCTCCATTAAGTTCAGGGGAACGGTGCCAGCACGTCCCAGACAAAGACTTGGCTCGTCTGTTAATAGCAGCAGTGGAGTGATGGAGCTGCCTAGAGAAGGTCCACTGGAAGAAAATTCTGATTAAAAAAAGAGAGATAAGAACAGCAGAGGAATCTGCCTTCTGGTTCTCCCGTGGAATGTGGCTCCCGTCGGGGTTTGGTCCTGTGCATCTCTCAGCACCTCCAGATACCCCCCAGCCTCAGTCTGTTTGTTTTGGTACCATAACAGTGATGTGACAGAACCGCCGTATGGTCTGATCCTGCATTTGGTGGCAGTGCAGTCATTCCTTCAGCTGCTTCTCTTTCTTTGGAGCTTCAGAAACCCCAAGGTTTTCCTTTTATCAGGTATCTAAGGTTTTTATTTCTTTAAGTTCTTCAATACGCCATGGTGAAAAGGATGGGGAATGTCGTCATCAGCTGCTGATGCTTCACGTTTCCCGTGTGACCCTGTTATTCAGGGACAAGACAATTAAATTTCACAGCTGCATTTTAGATCATCTTTAAAGAGAGAAGGAACTTCTCCAGGCGTCCTTGAGTTGGTTTCTTACTGAAATATCAAAAAAAGCCCAAGCAGAAATTCCCACTGTGCAGCGTTATGGTGTTTTCATTTCCCAGAAACCAGTTAATCTATTTACTGTGCCCCACCAGCCCAAGTTCCCTTTATAGATTAACTTGTGTGTTTTGGCTCCTATCCACCTCTTCCTTTGGCTCAAAGTGAATGATACCAGGACTGTCTTTGAAACGAGGCAGGAATGTGAGCTTTTTTGATTAAAAAGCAACATCATTCCCGAAACATCTCTCTCTCTCTGCCAGCTTTATGAGGCCCTGCTGCAGAGGTACGGGACTGGGAATGACAGATTAAAGGTTTGGCAAGTCCAGCCTCTTTAAAGAAAACAGACATGTAATATTCTGGTAGGGCTTGGAGATGGTTTGCATCTCCTCAGGAGGTGTGTCTGACAGAGCGGTTTGCCACCAAAGGTTTTCAAGACTGTTCGTTGGCTTTCTTTTAGTAACTCATCAGTCTTTAGAACTCAGCTAAATGAGAATTGCTAGGTTGGATCTCTGGCTTGTACCTGCCTGCCATGCTGGGTTCAGGATGTTATGAAGGTCTTGTACCAGCTGTGAGCATCTTAGAGGAGTTTGCAGCTGGCAGAGATGATGGAGAAGGTCACTTGGGTAGAGTTGTCACCACCTCCTGCGTGTCTTCTGTGGGCTGACGGTAGGGATCTCCTTCATTAAACTGAAGCTGCACAGACCATGTCTTACAATCGGAGTAGATGTCAAGTGCTGCTAATAAACACGGACTGCTTTCTAGACTGCAAAAATCCTGTATTTGTTGTATGTGAACTCTAAGCTGGTATTTTTCTAGTACATTTGGTACGTTTGCAGGGGAGTTCTTAGCATCAGCCATAAAAATATTTGGCTGTCTTTTAAAATCTGTGATTTGTTACTGACAGCATTGAGATACTCTGTGTGCCTCTTACCAAGAGGCTTTCTATAAGCATCTGAGAGGCTTCCCAAGATACGTATTTTTGAGCACGGATGGAAATGGCATGGAAGCTCACCTCTGAGCTGGGAGTTTCAGCCTCTCACATTTACTTCTAGGCAGGTTCAGAAACTAGTTCTGATTCTGGCCCTTGATATTTTGCCATTATAATGAGAGAGCGTCTTCTAATTGTACGTTTAGTCTTCTAGTTTTAATGAAGATCTAGAGAACTCTTGTTATTAAAGACTTAGTTGCATTGTTTCTGATAGAGGAGATGATCATTCCAACGTCCTGATAATTACTGAAGCCAGAAATTTACTTCTGGCAACTCTAAATACTATTTTCAAGTTCTCATCTTGAGCATGTGTGTGATGCTCGTTGTCTGAGCTCCTCAGGTGCAATCACAATCCTCCCACTGACTCTTTTTCACATGTTTCTCTTTCTTTTTAGGATCCTCTGTAGATGTTATTGGAATGTGACTATGGGGAAAAATGTTCTTTTCTAACACCTCATTTGTGGATGTCTAACCAGATTTTGGTTTCTGGGAATGCTATAACATGGCTTCATCAGGGAATGAGATAGAAAGATGGACTCACAGGCAAGGTGGTAGAATTGGAGAGCTGGTAGAGCCCGTCATCTCTCCTGAAAATGGGAATGGCCTTTCGGCAGTGAAGTCAATTGGCAGCGTGGACCATCTCCTGCACCTCCCTGGAAGAGCAGACTCTGCTTACAGCTCTTTCTCAGGGGGATCAAATGTTCCAGAGTATCCCCCCGCATCGTGCTGTGGCGAAAACTGCTGTTTGGCCCCAGAGCAGGTGTCGTACATGGACTCAGAATACGTAAAGGGTATTTATAATGTCAGTGCAGCCAGTTCTGACCTTAGGGGCCTGAATCTGTACAAGGCACCGGACCTGAGCATCCATAACTCTCAGAGCACCGGCCTCACAGAACGCTGTGGAAGCACTCCTACCCGAGGGACTTGGAATCAGGGACCGCTGCCTCTGGCTGCACCTCTGCCTTCTCCTCCCACCAGGCTCGACAGCTATAAAGTCACCAGACACCTTGAAAACTCGAGAGGGAGACACAGCTCTGGCAGTCACGGTGAGCGGGGTATGCAGCCACTTCCTTGCCTGCAGAACAATCAGCTACCGGATGGGGATGTACCATGGAGTCAACACAGGGATGAAATCACCGAGCAAGGTACAGCCGCTGCTGGGAGAAAAACGCTGGAAAACAAGGGTCTGTCATCCTCTGATTCTACAAGTGAGGTATCTGTGTCAAAAGTACAGGGGTTCAAGACGGAGGAAAACGGAGAGTGGCGCCCACCCCAACAGCCTATAAAGAGAAACAATCCACACATCTTCAGCAGACCTTCTTCATTCATTTTTCAAGAATATTTAAAGACAGACTCTTTGGCACATGTCCCTAAAATACTTTCTGCTTATAATTCAGTTTCTGCTTATAAAATTCCTGAAGAGGTGAGTTCCCAGTCCCGCCACCCGGTGTGTACCAGCCCTAGCACCGTTAATGATACACGAGAAGACAAACACTGTCCCTGCGGTGCCCGTAAGCCGCCTTTCGGAGCAGCAGATCCCCAAAGCGTGGTGCCAGTGCCTGGCCACCGAAAAGGATCCTTGCCCTGTGCTCAGTGCCCACTCCACGCCGAGCTGCATTCCCACTGGGATCAGGACGTGTTTGAGGACAGTCATGACTTAAAATATACGGACAATGCTCTTCTAATTAAGAACGCTTCCAGGAAGCTGAACAGTTGTGCAGATGAAAATCAGTGTTACGACTCTAAAGGAAAAATTGGGAGGGATGTTAAGGAGCCGCTCTGGAATCCACGAGTCAGATTGCAGAGACCATCGCTGCCCTGCAGCTGCGGTGCTGCGGAAGCACAGTACCCTCGCTGCGAGGGCTCAGATCAGGGAAATAAGCAATGCTATGATAATAATGACCAAATGTCTTCTTTCAGACCAAAGGAAGATTCCACATCTCAGCTTTTACATGAAGTCAGGAAAGAACAGGCTACCAACAGCAGTCCCAACCTTAGTGTGCATCTGGAACGAGAGGAATCTCCTGTTCCTTGTCAGAAGTGCCAACCTGGATTTCAAACGCAGCTCTTAAGGCAACTTCAGGATGACCTTGCTGGTGAACAAATAAGCAGGCAGACGACTCCCATGCTTTACTACCTTTCTGGGGGGAAAACCACCAACATCCTGCACCACAGCAAGCTCACCCGATGTCAGGAGGACTCGAGGAGCTCACCAAAGGAATTTCCAACTGGCAGCTACTCTGCCTCAGTGCGGTGTCTGGAGATACAAAAGGAAAGCAACCGCCTTCAGAGGGCCATCCACCACCCTCAGTACAGTGCTGATGATCTGCTTGAGGCTGAAGATCTCATTCTCGGGAGTCCTGCTTCATCTGTGGAGGAGAGCTTCAAGAATGACTATAGAGAGAAACTTAAAGTGGCTCAAAAAAAGGTTCTGCGAGAAACCTCCTTTAAAAGAAAAGACTTACAGATGAGTTTGCCCGTCAGGCTGAGACAGAAACCCTCTAAAAGACCTTCAATTGAACACCTTCGGTCTTTCTCATTATCCAGTACGTGTGAGGATGCCAAACCTGTTCCTTGTTCCCCTTCTCATCTGGAGTCCCTGGAAAGTTGCAATAGAGAGGAAGAAATGAAGAGGCCACAAACGGGTCGAATCGGGGGGAGGAAAAGGGTAACTAAAGAGCAAAAGAAGCTGTGTTACTCTGAACCTGAGAAACTCGATCAGCTGGCAGACAAGGAGGGACCGTGGAGTCAGGTCAAGGATGAAAGCACTGAGCAGGATGCAGTGGCAGCTGGGAAGAAGGCTCTGGAGAACCGAGGGAGGGCACTTTCTAGTTCCAGTATCTCCAGGATGGAGCTGAAACAAATCCAGCATACTGCGCTTATGGAATACATGGAGCGAAAGATTAATCAAAGGCCAGGTAGTTCCCAACACCCCCCCCTCCCTAAGCCACCCCTGCAGAAGAGACTGTCACATCCCAAGTGGCTTCCTGGCAAAGCTCCCAACACAAATGGGAGCAGGAAGGTGCAAACCGCTGAGGCTTCCTGCCAAGTTTTCTCTAAAGAAAAATCGCCAGATGTTTCTCCTCCTCTGGCTTTTGTTCCTCTGTCGAGCGGGAGCAGCGGGGGCCATCCCGGCTCTGCCGCCGCGGGAACAGCCACCTCCGAGCACCATCCATCTCCCGGCGAAGCAGCCAGGAGCTGCACCAGCAAGTGTGCATCAGCTGAAAGTCTCCCTCAGGCGGATGATCCCATGGCCAGGAGAGCTCGCCAGAGGTCAAAATCAACTCCTCCTTCCACACAGGTAAGAAAGATGCAAAAATAGTAATTAGTGTTTGACTCCAACTTCTGACTCTCTACTTGTTTAAGGGGACTGTGGAACTGCTCACGTGAGAAGCTGCTGAACATAACAAATGAGGATTTGGGACTTGATTTATTTTTATTGCATTCTGTGTGTGGTAGGGAGATGAGATGATAGATATGGAGAAGCTGCATTTGCTCCATCTAGAGAAAATGCGGTGCAGCTGCGGGAAAGGAAAATGCATGTTCTGCTTTGCAGTGGGGGGGAGAAATAATCTGGGGAGAAGTCCTGCCAACTTTAACACGTTAAATATTTAAAATTAACGATAGCCATTTATTATTCTGGGAAGTATTTTGTAAGAAAGTATTGCAGGCAAACGAAGTGTCTTTAGTGTGAAAAGTTACAAGAGAATTGGGTAAGAGTGGGAACTTGACAGCAGCGGGTACGTGGTTTGGGCAGTTCCCTGTCACCACCCAGCAAAGGCACGGGGATAGACAGGGAGGAAGAGGAAGGTCTGCTTCAAGGGCAGTGCTGTGGGCTCTGCTGGGCTGCAGAGGGTCCCCCCAGGGCTACAGAGGGGTGGGGTGGGGGGTCTGGCCCTCGGGAGGTGCGTTTGCAGAGGACACATGCTCTACGTGGGATGTTTGCGTCCCAGCAGTCGCTGTTGTTAACTTTGTCAGAGCACTGTCCCAGAAAAGGTTATAGAGAAAGATTTTTTGTAAATGTCCAACCTTTTGGGGTCCTGAATTTGAAGGACAAGGGCTGTCGATATTATTGTCAAGGAGAATAAAGAAGAGGGAAGGGTCAGAGAACAAATAAATTAATATACTACGGAAATTACCCAACTGAAGTGGCTGACAAACTTGAAGCAATTCCTGAATTGTTGCGAGAGTCGGTGAGAGTATATATTTTGTTGCCAGCTGTTCTTTGGCTTTCTAGGAAAAAGAGGGGGGTGCTAGCTAGGAAGGGCAAAGTAGCAGTTTCATCAACAAAGAGGTGGACAACTCAGAAGTAAAACCTGCGTGGTGCCTACGCGGAGACTTACTGCTGGCCTTTGCTTCTGGAAATGACAAACAGGGGAGTAAAATCAAACCTAGTCTGTCAGAGCCGTTGTGCTAGCACATGCTGTTTTCATTTCTAGGACCCCTGCAGATGTTCCAGTGCTGCGGTGGCACCAGCTTGGCCTTGTGAGAGCTGCCTCAGCCCCCCCAGGTAAGGGCGCAGTAGAGCCCGTGTCCAGGGTGTGTGTGGCCTCCAACAGCAGCCGCGTCCGTCTGCTTCTCTCCTTGTGTCCTCGCATCCTTTGCCCGTTTGGGAATACTCACCTGCTGCGCTGGTTGTCTCATTTTGGGACAGTCTTTAAAACAATTCCTGTTGTGTGGATCAAACGTGGGACTGCGGAGTGTATCTGAGCTGCTCCCCCCACGGCAGCCGCGCTGCTTCTCATCCCTGAGATCGCAGCTCCCTCATCTGAGCTCCAGCAAAAGCAGCGTCTGCAGCAGCTCCCCTGCGGCCACTCCTGAAAAGCAGGCCTGCTCGCAGCGTGCTGGCAACAGGGCCTTCCGCTGTCTTTCTTACAGTATAAAAATAAAAAATCGTGTCACTTGCACATGGCTAACCAGCAAATTTGTATGTAAACTCTCCAGATCTGTTCTGCGTCTTGGAGGAGCATCAGGGGAGAAAAAGATCTGAGTTTTGTCCCACCAAAGCGGTGACACTGACACTTGGTTGTAGCAGAATTTCTGCTGCTTCAGTCATTCAAAAAGTTCCCATTGGTTTCTGTGGTTATCTTAGGAATAAGAATGTAATTTTTGCTACATTTTGAAGGGTTTTTTCTTAAACTTCCTCGTTCAGCTGAGAGGCTTTGCAGCTCAGCGTGACCGTCACTGGAAGTTCTGGACAGAACGGTAGCATCAGAAAAGGATTTGGTCTTAGCACTGTAATATGTGCTACGTAGTGAAAAGATGAGAAATCCAGAGCTCATTTCATAAGTAGCTAATTCAGATGGTCATCTCTGGGAAATAACTGTAAGTGCAGGTGTCCATTCTGTCACAGCTGTATCTCGTTTTTATTCTCTTTGTTTTCCTCCAGCAGAAAGTGCTGTTGAGCTGTGGTAGAACACCCAGACTAGACCCAGCTGTTTGCACTGTTAATTACTCAAATAAAAGCTCCAGCTGGGACCAGCAGGGAGAGCAAGCTGTGGTGGTTACCCACCCCATCAGTGTCTGTGGGTTGGAGAAAAAATCCTTGAGGACGTTTTTATGCCTCTTTTGCATCCATTCACCTGCACAATACAATTTGGAGGTGTTCTCCACTGCTGTCACCCATTTCCCCTGGTAACTGCTGCAGGTGGTTGGTTTAGCCTACACGTGGGTCCCACTGCAATGAGGCCCAAGGAGTAAGAATAGGCCCGATAATATTTGTGGTGATTTTTCTCAGGTCTCCCTCCGTCTCCTCTTTTCATCATCTGTTGCTCCACAAACATTTCTCAGTCCCTGATCACAAGATTAACTCGGGTATCACAGCGCAGAACACCATTGTGATGCTGTGGTGTTTTCCAGGGGGGATTTCTAGCACTTCTTTGGTAGTAAGGCTTTTCCAGAATTAAGGGTGTCACTAAATCACCAGAACCAGGTATTTCAAATCAAGATCAAACGAGTTCTTTGTTTTTCAATTGCAGTGAAAATGCGTAGGTAAGAGAGATCTCCTAAGTGACATTGTTAGGCGTTATCTTGTATGAACTGTGATTAAAATTCCCCCTTGCCAAGCTGACTTCATTTTTTTGATGAGGAGCTAAAACAACTGTGAAATAGAGCTGGAAGAAGAGAAACTGTGAGAGATGGTGGAATTTGAGGAACAGCAGGACTTTCTGAGCAGCAGCGCGGCACAGTTTGGCCACGTGAAGGGCTCGGGCCAGGTGAGCCCCACTCGGCTGCGACCCATCGCTGCTCTCCATCCGTATCGGCGCTGGGAAACCTGCCCAGGCGAGCAGCAGCTGGAGATGCTGTGGACTTGGGCTATTAAACAGAGTAGTCCAAGCATGTGGAAGCTGTCCTAGCCCAGATTTTCTTAAATCTAGAAACTGTTTTGTCTGTGTCTTCACTGGTGGAACAGCAGTCTCCTCTGCTGGCACTAAGTCTCTTCATCGCCGTCCACCACCCTGCTCTCTCAGGATAGTAAGATGCACGTCCCACACCATCCATAGAGGTGGGCTTAACCAGTTGCTTTAGGGGTAGGAAGGACCCATTGCTGCATTGCCTTTATCTGTGACCTTAGTGAAAGAGAGAAACAAAGGAGGACAAACCCTCCGTGCCAGTTTTGAGGGAGAAAATTCCTGCTTTGTGCCTGCAGCTTTGAAGCTCCTGTCAAATTAATGTAGTTAAATTGGTGCTTATAAATCTTCCTTCCATCTAATCCCTCCAGCTTTCCTCTCTGTTGTCCCCTCGTAATCCTGTTAGGTTATGACAGATTTTGCTAGAGGGAAAAAAATAGGCTTTTTCATTCAGTCATGATTAATACAGTAGTATTTAAATACAGCTGCGCTGTTTTCACAAGCAGTTCTGGGGCTGTGCACACGCACAGCAGTCATTGCAGATCTAAACATACTCCAGCCAGTCATTCCAGAAGATCTATGTGTATTCCAATCACTTTGTGTTCAGCAGTGCCCTATACTCTTGCAAATTCTGCTCCAGAGTGTATTTTTAAGCTATATACACCTTATCACATCATCGTGAATATAATTATTTATGCCCTCCAGACATAATGCTTTTTCCATCAAAGTTTCTTCTGGAGCCTTTCATCAGCAAACTGGCAGCACTGGGTCATGTGTGCCTTGGCCAACTTGAAAGTAGAAGTTTGGTCTCAAAATGGTTAATGGCAGGGATTTAATAAAACTTTTACTACAACCAGTGGCCTTTTTGAAGCGGTCACCTCGGCTGAACAGTGATTCTCCTGTGGGTGGACGTGGTGTTCAGTTCCCCCAAAGAGAAGGAAGCACTTGGTTGTCTCTAAGAAGGGCTGAGGACTGATGTGCTGGAGAAGGTGATGGCGTAAACCAGTTCTCAGACTTGCGCTGAAACAGTCTTGCTGTAGAAATAAGGAGGTGTAAGGAGCAAGACAGTAAAGATTTGCCCTTCTGCGATACAGCCACGGTGTTACGGGAGGGTGGTGGAAGGAAACACCAAGTGCAGATGGTTCTCCTGCTGCCAGCTGGTGCCAGAAGTGGCCTCAGAAAGGTCTCAGCAAGCCCCAGGCCCTGCATGTGCTCTGTCCCACCAGCGGTGTGCTCCCCAGGGCTGCGGGGGTGGCTGCCTGCTTTTCATCCCGTTGCCAAACAGCATCAGTGTGACGTTTTAGGACACTTGTTACTGTGGGTTTATTTCAGAAAACATGTATTTTGGTAATAATTAGAAAAGTAACAAGTTTAATGGAGATCCAAACAATGTGGACTGGTGCAGCTAGATGTTCTATATACTCCCCTTTTCCTCCAAGTAAAATTAGTAAGTATTATGAAATCTGAATTTAAAAACCTGTAATAAAAAGAGGAAGCTGGAAACTTAACGACAATTACCTTCAGCTGCTTAAACAGTCTTCAGAAATGCTTATTGTAGAGGAAGGGTTTGAAACAAAAGTGTCTTCTTTCTTATAGTTCCCACGATCCAGAGAAAGTCGGATGTGAGGAGCACGACTGCAAAGCCAGTGATGTAGTTGGAGGTGTGTGTTGCCGGGATGCGAAGGAGCTGGCTCCTGAAGCCTCTGGTCCTGTCCCGAGAAGCGGAGACGAGGAAGATGCTCAGGTAGAGGAGGAAGAACACGAAATGAAATCTCTGAACAGCAACACTTCAGTAAAGTGCCTGGAGCAGCCCGTACCTCCTCTGGAGCAAGTGCCACGCTGCCACACAGCATCTGCTCAGCCTCCCCAAGGGGACAAAGACACAGCCGAGGGCTTAGTTACGCAGGACACATCTGTGAATGACAGCCAAGGTGACATTGACCCTGAGAGAGGGACAGATCTGCCCCAGAGGAGACTGCAGTCCCCTGAAGACCAGCGCTACGAGGAACTTGCTCTGGAGATCATTGCCAAAGACAGTTCTCTGGTTGATGTTCTCCTGCCTCATCCCCTTAGAAAAACTGCTCTAGACCTGATGGAAGGTCTGTTTCCTGCTAACGTTTCCGTGCTGGATAAATCACACCGAAAAAAGGGAGGTATACGGCACACACAGGAGGATGAGTAAGTAGACAAAACCAATTATCTAATATTTTAAGTTATTTTAGTGTAGAAATACCACATACGTGTTAAGATGACTCGAGCATATATATTTTTGGTTTTGTTTCATTATCAACATATTTTAGCTTTCTGATTTTATATATCTGAGGCTATGGGTATATGACAGAAGAAACGTGGTTTGATGATACCTTATTAAAAAGGACTGTGACAAAGTTGGGCTGCAAATCTTCTGCTCTATATCTTTAAAAAAAAAAAAAATAGAAAAAAACGCTTCTGTGAGAAGTAAGGAGAGTAATTCTGGAGTCGAGACAGATAAAACCATGAAAACAAAGTTTGAGAATGACTCTCTGTTTGCCACTGGTGTGTGTTTGCTTTTCTAGTAGCAGGAAAAGTAGTAAAGATGCAACAGAAGAACGTCCTGAGTCTGAACACGATGCCGAGCAAAGGAGCGAAGGTCCCACCTCTAAGGAAAACCAAGTCCTAGGCAGGAGCAGAGATGGCTCAAACGACCTAGATGACATCACCTCTAAGAAAGTAGGTGGATGAACACTGGAGGAATAGGAGTTTCTTCACCACGACAGTGAAGTTACTAATGTCAGGTGTTGCTGTGGATATTTTTATTCATTGCTCTTACCCCAATAAAAATGTTTCACAGTTCACAGATGACTTTGAGTCCATCTTGGCTGATAGGTGAAGCCCTGGCAAGTTGGCATACTGATGAGAAGTGGCGGTATTTAAGTCCTTCCCGGTTTGATTCAGGTCTCTCCTCCCACACCCTTCTCTTTGGCAGGTCCTCAGGGCTGGCAGGAGCGCACCGAGTTGACTATTTCTGTGCACAGCAGCTCCCTCGCCACGTAGCACTCCAACCTGGCCTCAGAACCTGTACAATTCTTTAAAGCCATCAGCCTATATAAGAAATATATTTTTAGTGAGAGAACCAGCAGCAGTTCCCACACACGACAGTGCCCTGTCCATTCCCCGATGTGCCAGGGATGGAGGTAGCTTGGACAGAGCTGGGCTGTGACAGAAACACGGCAGCTTGAAAGGGAAATGTGTAGGAGAATTAGATACCTTTTTTTTTTCCTGTAGGGACTTGGCCCTGTTCTATCCCAGGTAATGGCAGTCTGCCTCCCGACGCTGCTCCCGCTGTGCTCGTGGTGGTGGTTGTGGTACCCGCTGCCTGGCTGCTGCTCCTCTTCGTGGTGAGGAGCTGATTGCCAAAAAAAAAAAAGCTGGGAGGGTTCTTCTCCCGCTCTGGTCTCGGGGGCCTTTTTCCATATCAAACATTTCCAAGTCAAATGGCTTCGCTGCGCAGGCACCGAGGCTCGTTTGTCCCGTGGAACGGACTGTTTTGGTGAATATTATGAGTGAAATTGCAGCCAGTTCTTGCAGAGGTTGGTAACAGAGCTGTGACCTCACGCCTCGGAGCGTGACCATGCGTAATCACGCTGTAATCTCTGTTGCAGCTCACTTCTGGCTGATGGGAAGCTCTCCGTGAGCTAGGGATTATATCACTACTTAAGGCGATTACCAGTAATTTGCTTTTCCAGAGTTTGAGAATTAAGTACAGCTTAGAAAATCTTGCTTTTTTTTTTTTTTCTTTTTCTTTCTCAGAGCTTAAAATTATTTTAAAAGTCTAAAATTTGGCAAAAATGACGTGAGGAAAACCCCTTCTCTAGGAATGCTATGGATTCTCTTTGGCAACAACAGCTTTTTATGATTTTTTTAATTTTTTTTCCCCTCTGCAGCTGGAACTCATCTCCAGCCTCCGATCGAAGCTGCAGATGCTTTGGGGGGAGAGGGAGCTCGTCCTGTCGGAAGCCCGGGAGTGCGCGGGGCGAGGCGAGGAACTGGAGGCCGCGGTGCGGGAGCTCTGCAAACCCAACGAGTTTGAGCGCTACCTGATGTTCATTGGGGACCTGGAGAAGGTTGTGAGCCTCTTGCTCTGCCTGTCCAGCCGCCTTGCCCGCGTCCAGAATGCCATGAGGAGGATCGATGGCAATACAGATGCCGAGGAGAAGGTGAGCGACGAGCGAGCAGGGTATTTAATTTGGTTTGTTCCTTTCTTTCCATTCGCCTGAGAGGGCTAAACAAAAGGTGTGAATTATACAGGAATCCTAACCGGATTCAGAGGGATTTTGGTTGGGTGGTTTTCCCCACTAGTAATTTCAATGTGGTAATTGCTGCCCTTGAAATTGCATTTTACTGAACGGGCTTGTCTTAACCATAGCGGGCAGGAAGATGTGGTCGCAACATGAGGTAAAGGATGCAGAACTGTTGGAGCAGGTCCAGCAGAGGGCCATGAAGATGATTAGAGGACTGGAGCACCTCTGCTGTGAGGAGCTGGGGCTGAGAGAGCTGGGGCTGTTCAGCCTGGAGAAGAGAAGGCTCCAGGGAGACCTTAGAGCAGCCTTCCAGGATATGAAGGGAGCTCCAGGAGAGCAGGAGAGGGACTCTTGGTCAGGGAGTGGAGTGATAGGACAAGGGAGAATGGCTTTAAACTAGAAGAGGGGAGATTTAGCTTGGATATTGGAAAAGAAGTTCTTTGGTGTGAGGGTGGTGAGGCACTGGAAGAGGTTGCCCAGAGAAGCTGTGGCTGCCCCATCCCTGGAGGGGTTCAAGGCCAGGCTGGATGGGGCTTGGAGCAACCTGGTGTGGTGGGAGGTGTCTCTGCCCAGGGCAGGGGGGTTGGATCTCGATGATCTTTGAGGTCCCTTCCAACTATGATGAAATTCCCTGTTGTTTAACTCAACTCACCAGTTACTGGAAAGTGAGGGATTGTCTCATGTCTCTAGGAAATCTTTTGACGTCTGAGATACACTTTTATGCTAGAGAAGACAAGCCCCATTTGTCCCAGGAATGATGCTTTCCTGCTGTCCTTACTGCTTTTAGACATGTTCTTGTCATTTCTACCTGCTGTTCTCTCTCATTTGGAAGTTGGAAAAGCAGAGGGTTAGAAAAACTGGGATTTGCTGGAGCTGTGCTGCTGCCAAGCTGGAGCTCTGGAGGTTTATTGTGGTTGACACACAGAGGGGCACTAACAGAGCCTGATACAGAGAATCAGAATCTACCCGCTCCAAAAGGTCACTAGTGTTAACAGGAATAATTTTGAGCAATATTTGATGCTGACTCTGACCAACAGACCTGGTGTTTGGTGGCAGGGCTGCTCTGTCTTTAGGCTGCGTTTGTAGTCTTCATGAAATTGTTTAGTCAAGGTTTTGAAAAACGTGCTCAATAAAGGCTCGGTTTGGTGCCGGCATTTTCACCCTTCTCTCCCAGGGGCTGCAGTTGCCACTGCATTGGCAAAACCAGCGCTCTCCATCGTGGAGCTCATTTTCAGGTTGTCGATGGTGGCTGTTGCCCCGTGGCATATTTATGGAAAATCTGTGCAAATCATTACGGCTGAGAGATAATTAGCTAAAGTGGGAACGGTATTAAAATCCTGTAGAACAGGCAAGGCTTGATTCTTGTGGATTTGATAAAAAGAAACCTTAGATGAGCGGTTACCATCTGCATCGGTTACTTTATTGCATGTGCCTTTTGACAGAAGCTGTAGATCTCTTTTTAATGTGACATTGGCCACCCACAACTCGCAAAATACAGAGAGGTGTGCACTACAGAGCTTCTGATTGAAAGAAGATTGATACAGGGTACTGTAAAATTAACAGACTCTTAAGTAGATTGATGTTTTTCCTGCAGGCAGCATGGGAGAAGTGAGCCTCGATGGGGTTTACTGGGTGTCTTTACCTTACAAACCATAAGAATGAGTAATTCAATGGAGAAAAAACTCATGTGGAACATGAAGCCCACAGGAGGAAGTAATTAAACTAAATCGACTGTGGCTTCCAAATGAAGATGTGGGGTCTGCCAGGAATGATGAGTTTTCACAGTGTGCTGCTTTGTTTTTCCATCCTATTAGCAATCGCTGAACGAACGGCACAAGCTCCTGTCTAGGCAGCGGGAGGACGCGAAGGACCTGAAGGAGAACCTCGACCGCAGGGAAAGAGTGGTCTCTGGTATCCTCGCCAAATACCTGACCGAGCAGCAGCTCCAGGACTACCGGCGCTTTGTGCAGGACAAGACCTCCTTGCTAATTGAGCAGAAGGACCTGGAAGAGCAGATTAAATTTTTCGAAGAACAATTAGAAAATCTCGAGAAAAGCATCCCCCTCTAATCCCCGCCAGCAGCCCCTCTGTTTTCACGCCTCGGAATTTGTGGCGTTTCCCTGGAAATCCCCAGGCGCTGGGGTTGGTGAATTCTCACCATCCTCTCCGTGCCACGCCATCGACAAGTGCTTAGATGCTCTGGGCACACGCTGGACTTGCCTTCCCCTTGGGACAGCCCCACCGACAACATCTTGCATAGGTAGCAAACCGCGTTTTGGAAGTGACTGATAGGATGTGTTGCTCCTATTAATTTGGCATGTATTTCCCCTTCTTGTTGTCTGTCCATCTGTTTCCAGATTGACATAATCCCAATAAAAGAGCCATACAAATATTTTCCTCTTGTGGGTGGGCTGAGTGTTTGAAATTAAAAATGATGTGGGTGTTCAGATTTGAATTGGAGATTGCACAAAGCCATAGGGAATGTTATGGACCATTTCAGCGAAACTCCTCGTTTCTAGTGTTTATATGTGTGTGACACAGTAAAAAATACACTGTAATGGAAGAAAATAATTACTTCCTTTCTTGGCAGTTGCCATCCACGAGTCTTTCCTGGTTCTGCATAATCCCGGCAGCCTGTTCTGCAGTGAGTTTTAGGAGGTCAGAAAAAAAGGATGGTCCTCCTCGATGTTGAAAAGAGTTGAGTGATGAAGGCAGCTCGAATGAGCGCTTCTGGGAATGATGAACTCTGAATTTATTCCTGCACAGTCATTTGCAAAGTCCTCTCTGAGCTTTTGAAGTGTTTCTTTTCAAGCTGCACCTCGGCGGGGGGGTTGTTTTTAGGTAGTTTCCAGTTGTCGGCGTGCACAGGGAGGTGCTGAAGGTGAGGAGAAGGCTTTGGTGCGGGGCCAGGCAGGTGGGACGAGGGGAGGGAGTTGTTCAGTTTCGCTGAGGCTTTATATAAACGCTTTGGCAAAAATCTTTTAAACTAATGTTGTGTGTTGAGCCAAACGGGTGATGTTCCTGTATTTAAAATCTGAGTGTCTTTTGTTTAAGTGTTCAGTGAGAATATTCCATCTGAGCTACACGCTTAGACCAAGAGTGAGGAGGCTACGAATTGAACTTGGGTTTCTTCCACAGGCAGAGCAGGTGTTCATTGTTCCATCAGGCTGTGCCTCACCAAGAACTGTTTTCCTAGTGGAGTGTGTCCTGACTACAGCGGGGTGTACCCGAGGAGGGTACAATGTGCTGCACTTGCCCGTGAGCAGACTGAGGACCAGCCTGGGGGTTACAGCACGGCGCAGTAAGGAACAGAGAGCTTGCCAGCCTCCGAGGGTGGCGTCAGAATGAGCCAGTGGCCCAGCAGGTGCTGTCCAGGCTCCAACAAAGCCGCCTTGTCCTCTCTGGAGTTTGCATGTTCATGCACAAGTGCCCGTATCTACTGCCCTGCCCATGTTTGAAGAGAAACCACTCCGTACCCCGAGTCACGCTGCCGAGATGTGTGTGCCAGGGATGGGTAAATAGATCTGCAGGAACGGCTGCGAGGGGCTGGTGCGTAGCAAAGAGTTGTTCAGTGAATATTAACGTTTTGTTCCGACGATCTGAACAGAACAGATGGTGCTTCGTGCTGAAAACTCCGTTTCGCTGGACACAAGTGACTCCAGGAGCGCAGGGCCCGAGCTGCCGTGTCGTCTCTGCTTGTTGCCTCAATACGCGGGGGGAAGCGGGGTGGTTCCCGTGAGGGGATCTGCTCTGGTTCTCGAGAGGCCGTGAACACAGGCTCTGCATATGGAAATCTGAAAGCTGCCTTTTGAAAATTGGTCTTTAAAATAACAAGTGTTGCTGATGGAATCAATGGAGAATTTAAAAAAGATACGTTAAATGAGCTGTTTGCATTGTTTGAGAAACCTGACTGCAAGGGACACTATAATTATCATTATTGCTCGCTGAGGAAAAGCCACCTGATTGGAAAGAAGCGTTTGGTGACTGAAGCCAAAGCTTTTGCCTTTAAGGGAAAGAATGGGTCTGCACTCTTCAGTTTTTCTTATCTTTTTGGTCTCTGGTGTCATGGGAAGGATCCTGCTGCTCCTCCCGCGCCGGCGCTCACAGGGACGCTTCAAAGAGCAACAGTCAGAAAGAACTTTTATCCCGTTTTCCAAAACATCAGGTGTGCGCGCTCCGTGTTGCTCTGTCAGAGCAGGAACTTCAGGCAAAGTGAAGAAGGTGCACGGCGAGGACACAGAAGCCCCCTTTCTGGAGCTCCGGCAGCTTGGGATTGTCAGGTGGGGCTCGGGTTTGATACTGATCACTTATTATTGATTTTTTTCACCAGCCCATGGGGATGGCGGTGGTTCCTACTGGACCCAAGTCCCGTGCAGCATTCCTGGCACACCAACGTGGAAGATGTGGGGTTTTAAAGTCCCACTCTGATGTGCGAGTGAAAATAATGATTTAATCTGATCCCAGAGCTCGGAGCTCTTCTGCGTGTTGCAGCCCCTGGTACCTCTGGGGCTGCTGAAAAGCTCTTTGGTTGTGCAAAACTGCAGCCATCCCCTGCAGGAGACAGGGATGCTTCGCTGCCGGGAGAGAGGAACCGCATCGGGCAGGTGGCATCGGCATCCTCCAGGTGAGCTTATTTTCATGTCAGTTTGTTATTTCCTTAAAATAACCTGTGCGGTGTTTGCTCGTTACTGCTGCTGTCATCCCTCACAAGCCTTCCGCTGGGGGCTTCTGCAGCAGCAACCCCAAGGTGCCTCCGCCCAGTGTGGGTTAGACCAGGGGAACCTTAAAGCTCTGCTCTTCTTCCTAAAGCTGTTGGCTTCCAGGAAAGCTGGGGGGGGACTCCTGATGAGGGAGGGGGAAGGGTTTGACACTGAAAGAGGGGAGATGGAGCTGAGATGTGGGGAAGAACTTTGCTGTGAGGGTGGTGAGAGCCTGGCCCAGGTTGCCCAGAGAAGCTGTGGCTGCCCCATCCCTGGAGGGGTTCAAGGCCAGGCTGGATGGGGCTTGGAGCCACCTGGTGTGGTGGGAGGTGTCCCTGCCCAGGGCAGGGGGTGGCACTGGGGGAGCTTTAAGTTCCCTTCCAACCCAAACCATTCTGTGATTCTATGATGATTCTGTGATTCCAGGGGCTTTGAGACCTTGGTGATTCACCAGCGCTGAGACCTCCTGAGCTGCTTCTCCTGCAACCAGTCAGGTATGTGTGAGTTGGGAGAACGTAAGGAAGGAAGGAGCTCCCTGGGGAGAGTGGGCAGGACATCCCCAGTGGGACAGGAACACTTGGGGATATCCTGTTGCAACCTGCAAAGCTAATTCTTCTTACTATCCCAGGAGGAAGGTAACGTGACCCCAGCATCGTGATGGGACTGCTACCGGAGACCTGCGGCCAGGCCTCAGGCTGAATTAATTGCAGGTACACCCAAGAGAATGCAGGATAACAGCGTGAGGAGAAGGAAGGAGGTGGAGCGGGCGAAATGTAAGAGCCTGGGTCTCCCTGTGGGATGACGCTGCGGGAGGCTGGTGGGATTCCAGAAACCATCTCTGGAACTCCTGCGGCATCCACGCACCGGCAGCGTGGGGGAGGAAGCTGCAGTAGCTTCTGTTCTGCTGAGCAAAAGCCAGGTGGGCCCAATTTCGGGGTAAAGAGATTCCTTTTATTGCCTGGCACCTGTGAGATGAGCGAGCCCTGCAGGTGTGGGCCAGAGGAAGCCGAGTGGGCACCGCATCTCGCCTCCCTGGCGGTGCCTTGGCAGCAACTGCCGGGATTTCAGACAGAGCGGCTCATTTAGAACTTGATTTAACGCCCACCGCAATGTGTGGGAGTTGCTGCTGGATCAGGAGCTGCTGGTTCAGCCTCTCGGGCACCAAATTGAAGGCTTTTTATTATTTTTCTTTTTTATTCCCAGCCCTCGTTTTCTTTGCTGGGGTGTTCTGCCCCAGGACTTTAGCGTGTGGAGCTAATTAAGGAACGGAGGGGTGCAGGGGTTAATGTAAATGTGCTCTGCTAAAGGCCTGTTTGGTGCTTGCCAGAGCTGCCTCTAATAAGTAGAAGGATGTTCTCTCTGCTTTGGGAATTCATGGCAACCATCTGAATAAAATTTTAAAAATAAACCCAGAGCAGCATTGCAAAGCTAATCTTCTGCGCCTGCAGGGAGCCCACGTACACATTAAAGAAGGAGCAGGCTGTAGGAACCTCTGGGTTTCACGAAACGCACTCGGGAAGCAGCACATGAATTTCACAGCTAAACGGGGAGAGGCGTTAAAGGTTACCAGAGACACTCCAGCGTCACGGGAGCCTTGAAGCTGAGTCATCTCTGATAAATCCACGGAGAGAAAATAGGGGTTGAAGCCGTAGTCTTGATTTAGAGAGTAAGAGGCACTTCTGAAAACGTGGGTAAAGAGGCACATCTCTGAGGGCCTTCAGCCTGTGATGAGAACGAGAACATCCCAAACTGCCTCAAGGAGAAGCCCCTTGTGACGGTCCCTCCTCAGATCCCTGCCCCAGGGCAGCTCCTGGTGGGACGGTTGGTGGCTCTTGGGTCCAGCTGCCCCTTCTCGAGCACAAGATCAGTGTCACCCCGTGTCACAGCAGGAAGCAGGGGCTGGTGGTGGGAGAAAAAGAGATTAGAGTGGTTCTCGGGGCTTGTGCATTTGGGCGTTGGGTTTTATTGAGTGAAAAGGAGGGTTATTTGGCTCAGGTCAGCTGTGAGCCCGCAGTCCCTGCTGTGCTTCTCAGCTGGGGTCTGTCCTCTCAGCTGGAGGGTCTCCAGGTGATGGGGATGGAGGAAGGAAATGGGATGAAAGGATTTCCTCCTGTGGAACCGTGGTTTGGCTTTGGCTGGAAACTCGTGCTGTCAGATGGAGCAAAAGAATAACGCTGTACCTGGGGCAAACACAGAGCAAAGTCCTCCCCAGCACTTTTGTGTTGTGCACATCCATAGTTTTTTCTTCACAGAAAGGGAAGAAAACAGTTAAGTTGTGCTAATATCAGCTGCACGGATTTATCTTCCCCTGGGCTCAGAGGTAAATTATTGTTTCAATTTAAGATTGGAGCTTTTTTTCATCACAGTAATAATTAAAAAAAACCTCCACAACGGAATGTGCTGAGCTGGAAGGACTCAGATTCTCTGGCTGGAGCTTTCCCAGCCTGGCCACGGTGCTGCTGGTCCAGGCAGTGTCTTCTCCTGCTGCTTCCACTGAGGTTTGTGACAAAAGAAGAGGGCCACAGGGATACTGGGAGGGCTGGAGCCCCTTTACTGGGAGGACAGGCTGAGAGAGTCGGGGGGGTTCAGCCTGGAGGAGGCTCTGGGGAGACCTTAGAGCCCCTTCCAGTCCCTAAAAGTCCCTAAAATAAGGGGCAGTGAGCAGGACCAGCCCCCTTCCCTTGGGAGCTTCTACAGCGGGTCTGGTTTAGAAATCTGTGCAGGTGTCACGCTGCTGAAGAGCAGAACGAGCAGTTTATTTATCCCTAAACGCTTCTTTTGAACTAGTCTGGATTATTTGGTGAGGAGGGTCTTCCCGCTGGCAGCTGCAGCACCATCAGGAAGCATCTCCTGGTGGGACTTCTTGGGCAGTTCACTCCAAAAGGGCCAGTAGGTGACCAGCCTCCGCCATCCAACGACCAGCTCCTGGGGATGGCTCGGTTCAGGGCTGCACACGCAGCGTTAAGGGCTGGATGTGCTGAATGATTTGCTTTGTCTTACAAATTCCTGAAATAAACCTTGGAACTGGAATAGAGAAATGGAAGTTCCTCATTGTGACGCGGAGGGTTTGATCTGCTCTGTCCCAGTTCTTCCCCCTGCAGCAAACAAACGCCGCGCTGTCCGTGCCCAGGCTCCGCGCCGGCCAAGTCCCTGTTAATAACTTCTTCATCTGGGGGGTCCCACATTAGTACAAATCGCTGGAAAGAGCCAGAACTGCCACGTTGCCATTTCACTCAGATTAAAATGCAAATCGGGAGGCAAATGCATCCAAGGAATGCAGGTCACAGTGGAACTGTGTGGAGCGGGAGGAGAAGGGATGAGCTGTGGGGAGGTAAGGGACAGTCCCCCAGGGCCCCCTCTGCCTTCAGCTGGTGGCTGCTCTTGGTCTCTTGGAGTTCTGCGTCTCTTCTGCTGGATCTTGGCTTTGTGATGGACCCGAAATCTTGTTAAGTCTCCTTTGTGGTGCAGGAGTGGCATTTCTCAGGGCTTCCATAGAACAGGTCCTTCTGTGTGGGGCTCACAAGGGAACGGAGATGGCCAAAGACCCTGTTTGAGGTGGAGCACGATGGTGCTGCCACGCGCAGCTCTGAGAGCCAAATCCGGAAGGACAAAGTCTGTCCCTTCGCAAAGAGTCGCGGCTTGAAGCTCGTTTGCCGACCTCTTTGGTTGTTGAGCTGAGATGCCTCCAAACAAAACGTGCCGAGGAACGGGTGAACCCAGTTATCTTTAGAAAGAGGGACCGAGCCAGGGCCAGGCAAACATTAGCTTTGCTGATCTCTGGCACCGCTGAGCTAAAACCTGAGCGGGTTTTATCTGTGCAGGCACTTGGCTGAAGATGCAGCAGCGTTCACGGGCTGTGGGTGATGCTGCTCCTGCTGCCCTACGGGTCTAAAAAATCATCTGGATTTCTGTTTGGATTACCAATCCAAACTAACTGTGAGCTTTAAAGAAGTGGCCGAGGTGATTATCTCTGTTTTACAGCAGGAAAACCCGGACGTGGCAAGCAGGCAGGAAAAATGTGGCCCTGAGCTGCCGAATCCCGGTCCTGTGCCTTATCTGCACCTCCCGTCTCAAGCCCAGCCCTGCTGCCAGCCTCCCCCCACCACACGAGCCATCTCCAGGGGGCAGGAGCCCCGGGGGGCCAAGGTTTTTGGTTTTATCCTCTCCTGTGGTCAGCTTTGATGGTGCGGAAGGCAGCTCCCAGCTCTGGGCTGGGCCAGAGGTTCAAAAGGCTGCTTGCCCAGCCCGTGGCCAGCAGCACCGGGAGCCACAGCCCTCCCTCGCTTCTGAAAGCATCTCGGTTCAGCTTCGCAGCTCTCAGTCATTCAGATCAAAATCCTACCGCCTTCAGCCGGATTTGGCTGAAATTAAGTCAAAGAGTGAAATGAAGGAGAATCTGTGAAGCAGAGGGATTCACAAAACAGTCCCAGCCTCAGTCTCTGCCGGGAAAACGCTCCCATGATCGTCCCAGGGCGTCCCCTCCGCAGAGCAAACGGCAGCGCGGCAAAGAGAGCAAAGCCCAGGAAGGCTGATGGACGGGTTTGACTTCAAACTCCAGGGGATGTGTGGTTTTGGTAAGATCGCAGCAGAGCCTTCTCCAGACCTCTTGCTATTTGTTTGCACCTCAAGTCGTGCGGCGCTGGGTACACTAATCGCAGCCTGCCTAAATACTGTCTTTTCCTTCATCTGCTCGAGGAGGAGGAGACGGAGGAGGAATGAGCTGAGTCACTGCAAAGACTCTGGTTGGCACAACCTGTCCCACCCCACCCAGGACACCCAGCCCCGGCACCTCCCCAGGGAGCGCCGGCAGCACCAGGGCCTTGCTGCTGCTCTCGGGCGTTTTTCTGGCTCCTGGTGGCGATGCCTCCGAGGAAGGAGCAGCGCAGAATTTCCTCGATGAGCCGTGTTGCAACCCAGTCTTATCTCGGCCGTGACTCCTGCCTTCTCCTTTGACACGCCACCGCGGGAGCAACGAAACCTTCTCCCAGCTTCCCTTAGGGTGAAGGCAGAACCCCGCTTTACAGCTTGGGTTTTATTTTAAACAGAAAACACCCCATCCTGGAACGCTGCCTCCCACTCAAGTGGGTTTTACTCAGAATTATCACTAAAAATTCAGGTCCCAAGCGTTTATCCACAGCTCAACAACAAACTTCCCCAAAAGGTCACGTCAAACCAGTTTGCATAGAAACGCTTTTACCAGGCAACCTCAGATGCAACACAAACGCACATGCGGGCTCCCCTGGTTTCAGAAAATACAGAAAAAAACAAGTGTTTAATGTCAATAAACTCAGAATAAACTTTTTAAAACAGAGTAACAGACAAGTTTTTTTCCCCTGGAACTCTGCAGGCTGGCACAGTGCCGCACAAACCCGGGTTTCAAATGGTCACACCAACAGCTACCCAGCAAAGAGGATTTTTTTTTTTTTTTTTTTTTTAAACCCTACTCCAGATATAGAAGTCATGAGGTGCTCGGCCATTAACATTTGCTTAACAGCTTAATTAGTTCAATACGGAAGCAGCCCAGGTGCAGAATAATCCACTCCCTCCCGACAGGAGGTTTCAGAGTCAGAGAGGGCAGTGCCTGCCCCTCCAATGCTGTCCTACGGCATTCCGTGGCCAGCCTTTGGGAGAAGCCAATTACAGACAATTAGAAGTACTAGGCTTAATTCAAGGCTGAAAAAAACCCAAACATTCCTGAAGTCAGTGGCTCAGAAAGAAAAGCAAAGCAGGTAAACAAAGTGTTTGAGCAGGGAAACCTGCACACCCCACGGGGCTGAAGAGCAGAGCAAGGGCAGGACCGCCATCCCCTTCCTCACCAGGAGTCGTACAGGTGGTTTCCTTACGTTTTGAGAGAAAACGTGACGGTTTTAGCAGCCTGGCCCTAGGAGTCGGGCAGTTCCTGCTGGCTCTACCTCTTCACATTGTTATTTTTTTGATTACTGTTTGGTTAAAGTTCACCTCACTGCAAATGCATCACCCAGCCTGCAGCTAGCATGCTTTTTGGAGCTACATGTAATTCTATACAGAGAGCAATTATGTTTATAATCTAAAAGAAGAATTAGTTTTAGGCCAGTGATTCATGCTGTTGAGATAAACATTGCTTTAAGAGGCCATGCAGACATTCTATCATGAAACACCTAACTTAACGTAAAGCCCAATTTTTACAAATATTTATTGTAAATAGGTCAAAATCAAAGGCCAAGTTTTGAATAAAAAGAACGAGACATACAAGCCCAACTTTGTTTCCACTCTGCAGGATCCAGTTCCCAGGTTTTCAGTTCAGGTTTTCTGCTATCAAGTATCAACGAGGCTTTTATTCAGATCAAGCGACTGAACTATAGTCAAGTGTAAAAGTTCACAGTATCATCAAGACGTGCGGCCGGTACCGCCCGGACAAAACGCCTCTCTGGAAGAGGAAAAAGAATTTAAAATGCTAAACTTGCTTTCAGACTGAGGTAGACAGGTCATGGTGATTTGAGTGCTGAGGGTTGGGGATTTATTTTTTTTTTTTAAACCTGTTCATCTAATAAAAAGCTTCAGGCAGCAGCTGAGATTATGTTAGTATTTCTGACAGGGAGAAGCTCTGTTTTGAAAAAAGTTAAGTACACGATTTTTTTTAAATAGAAATATTCCTCTTCTGTTACCAAAATAATCAGAAACATCATAGAAAACTATGCATCTTTCCTCAAATAATTTGAGCCTGCTCTAGAACAAGCCCTGTTAAAGCAGCCAGCGACCAGCTTGCTGTTCACAGTGTAGAATATGCCATCCTTTACCTTACTTTTGCCCTCCAGCCAAGGAACGCAGACCAAGGAGGCTGGACCTTAAGCATTTGAACCTGTCTACGCGCGCAGAGGTTGTTCCAGTGTTTCAAGCATTAGGTATAAAGTCTGCGGTCTCCACTGACGCAGCGGCGTGGCAGGACGTACGGCAGTTAGAACACTCCCTTGCCACAGGTGTCTGTGTGCTGGGTTTCCTCCAGTGCCCTTTGGAGCCAGATTCTAGCGCTGATTCAGTTGAACATCCAAGAAGACAGACACGGAGAGAAGAAATCCAAGCTGCGTCTGCCAGAGAAAAATCCAGACCCCAGTCACATTATTAAGCAGTTTCGATCCCAGGAAGGCAGAGGCTAGTGGCCAAAGAACAGCTCAGAAACGGGTCTGCGTTTCACGACGACCTCCTCTTCCTCCTCCTCCATTGCCTCGGAGAGCGAGGAATATGAAGGGAAGCCCCCTCTGGTCTTTGGCTTCCTCCTTGGGCCCGTAGTGGCAGCCAGGAGCTTGTTTAAGGACGAGGGCTTCCTTAAACCTTTGGTGAGATCATAGAAAGCCATGTCGTCGGATATGACCCCCAGAAACGTGCTAGTGGAGCTCAGGATCGAAGCCGCAAGCTTTGTGGACTTCTTGATGGGCACGGAGGGCTCGGTGCTGTGGGAAAGGCTGGGGTCCCCCAGCAAGCGCCTGACCGCCGAGGAGGTCCCTTCCTTTAAGTACTGGTGCGGCTTCTTCCCGCTGTAGTCCCTCAGGTCGGTCTTGGCGTGGTAGCTGTAGACCAGCATGGTGATGACCTTCTCCTGGCCGTGGATGGCGGCCAGGTGGAGCGCCGTGTAGCCGCCGTGCGACCTGGCGTCCACGTTGACGCGCGTCCCCCCCTTCTCGGCCTCTCGGATGACGTTGGTCACCATGTCGCAGTTGCCGCTCTTGGCGGCCCAGTGCAGGGCGGTGAAGCCCGAGATGAAGTCCCTGCGGGCGGCCAAGCTGGCGTCCCCCAGCAGCAGCCCGTGGAGCTGCTGGCTCCACTGCCCGCCGGCCGCCATCACCAGCCAACGATGCTCGGCCTCCTCCAGCGGCACCGCCGACGCCGCCTCCTCGCTGACCCGCTGGTTCTTGGGCCCCCGACGCGGGCCGGGCGAGCGGGACCCGGCCTCCTCCTCCTCCTCCGGGGGTGACAAGGGGGACGGCGGCTCCTTGGGCACCCCCGGGGTGGCGGCGGCAGCGGCGGGGGGCGGCACGCAGCGCACGGGCAGCATGCAGGGCTTGGAGAGGGGCTCCCGCCGGGCCCCCCCGGCACTAGGGGGCAGGGGGACCCCTCCTCCTCCTCCTCCTCCCTGGAAGAAGTCGCGGAGCTCGGAGACGGCCCGCGGCGACGGCAACTCCTCGGGGGGCAGCGGCCACAAATGCCCGCCGGGGGTGGAGGGGACGGAGGAGGGGATGGAAGAAGGGATGGAGGAAGGGATGGAGGAGGGGATGGAGGAAGGGATGGAGGAAGGGATGGAGGAGGGGATGGAGGAGGGGATGGAAGAAGGGATGGAAGAAGGGATGGAG